>JAFFST010052851.1:157147-169678 GCA_022414735.1 Noturus placidus
TATCGCAAACGCTTGGTTGCAGTTGTTGCTGCTAAGGGTGGCCCAACCAGTTATTAGGTTTAGGGGGCAATCACTTTTTCACACAGGGCCATGATGGTTTGGATTTTTTTTCACCTTTAATAATAAATACCTTGATTTACAAATTGCATTTTGTGTTTACTTGTGTTGTCCTTGACTATTGTTTAAATTGGTTTGATGTTCCGAAACACTTAAGTGTGACAAACATGCAAAGGAACAGGAAATGAGGAAGGGGGCAAACACTTTTTCACACCACTGTATGCGTATCATATTTGGACAGGATTCCTTTTATATTTTATCTACAGTATACGATGCACTGTACGTCTGATATGCAATACCTTTCTCATATGTATAATACCATCTATCAGCAGTTAATCCTATTATCTCATAACAGAAGCGCTAACTGATTAATGAACATAAAGGCAGTCTAAACAATGCAAGATAAGGAAGCTAGGGGAAAAAAAAAACACATGTCCAAAAACAGCTTGGTTCAATCCCAGCAAATACTAAATAGTTCCAGCAGGATGAACGTGGAGATGAGAATAAGATTAGTTACCATGTCACCTTGTCGACCTGGAGGTCCCATCTCTCCTGGATCTCCTGGCATCCCCTTCAAGACAGATATATTCAGATGTATAGCACTTTTAAAAATAGTAATCATTTTAAAAAGAATAATAATCATCACAAAGCAGATTTACAGAAATTTGGATGGAGAGTTAGATCCTTAATGAACAAGCCAGAGGTGATACTAGCGAGGAGACAATCTCCCTGATACGATATGGGAAGAGACTAGAATCATCCCATCCTCTTCTGGGTGACAACAGATAGTGGGATTAGTGTGAACACTTGTGTGAAGTAATGCATCAGGTGTTAAGATAGCAACCAAGATGATATAGTGAGAGGAAGTTGGATAGGCCATGCAGAATGAGTATTATTAAGTTGTCTCAGTGCAGGTTATTTGCATGATCAACACACTTTACACTGCTGATGGTGTATTTCATTGTATGAATGCACTCACCGGTGGTCCTGGACTTCCCATTTCACCCATTGGTCCAGGAGGCCCGGTCTCTCTCTGTATGGAGGATTATTTCAATTAAAAAATCACACAATGAGACTTATTACCAAAAGAGACTTAAATGATGGATTCAGTGCTTTGGTTACTTACAGGCCATCCTGCCATTAGCAAATGGTAATATGAAGTTCTCTGCAAAACAGACCAAACTGATATAAGGAATTGTTTTGGAGTAAAGTATAGTTTTTAAGATCTTGTTAAAGTTACATGCTGTAATCGACCGTGTAGCACCGGATGTTCTGGTCACACTAAGGTACCTCAGCCGTACCACCATCTGAGATGAAATATCAAGCTCTCAATGTACAAGATCTCCATGCCAGATTAAATATGAGACAGAGGAAAGTGGAGGCACATCCACCGAGACACACACAGTCCACACAGAGACATATTAAACTCATTAAACCACCCAAGCTGCCTCAGCTCTCTACAACGTTTGTCTTGGCTCAGGTTCAGCTCGACCTGGTGAAGGTGTGCTTCAGACCTGCCAGGAGAGCTGGACCCTAGCGTTTGCTCACCCAGAGGGGCTGAGAGATGATCTACACGTCTGTCAAAATCGTTTGGGTTGCAACACTGTGGCCTTTCAGAAAGAGAACTCTGGGTAAACTCCACACTGCAGACTCTAGGCTTGTGGGTGGACTATGCTCCAGTGACGAATCAGCCTTAACTGCTAATAGCCGAGCATTCAGTCTACAGATCTGCCGCAATACCGGTGGAACCATGGCCACGTTAAGTCTACAGACGTACACATACATACATGCACAAAAACACATGGGATGCCAGAAATAGATACCAGAGAATAAACAACAAGTGTGACAAAAACAACAAGCATGATAATTCTTCACGTATCTGAACCTGAACCACATAGGCTAATTATAATGCTTTTTTTTGTACTATGATGTCGGTTTCAAGGCAAAAGCTTACATGATACAGCGATGACTTCATGCAAGGATTAGGCAATACACGGGCAATTACACAGATCATCTTTGCCAAACGCATGCTTTAAAAAAAAACCCAACCAGACATAGCATTACCATAACCATCCTGACTTTTGTTATTTTTTGTATAAAAGCATGAATATACAGTGCTTCACATTTCCCCCGGTACTGCAGGTTGAAGACTTCAAAATTCTTGAGCAATCAACTCTTCACATAAATAATCAAACCGAAAGTGATCACTGGGAAAAGAAAGATGCAAAGGTGAGCATATAGAATAACAGAAACGCCACGTGCTATTAATGCGAGTATAAATCCTGTGCATCACTATAGACATTTTCTTCCACATAACTGGTTAACTGGTTAGTCTATGATTGGGGGTGCCTTCTGTTTCTCACCGATATAACATTTACAAATATGTATGTAAAATTTTAAAAACAGTGAAGTGTTCTTTACAACAACCTACTATATGTGCATGTTTCAGAAAAATAACTTAAAACATTAATCAAATGTATACACAGAATTATAACTACACTTTACATTTAAATCTAATCTGTAAAATGTACTATATGGCCAAAATTTTGTGGACATCAAACTGTCATCATCAAACTGTGGCCACAGAAATGTCTAGAATGTCTTTGTATGTTATAGATTTCCCTTCACTGAAACTATGGAACTATGCCCCTGTGCACAAAACGAGATCAATTAAGACTTGGTTTGCCAAAGTTGGAGTGGAAGAACTCATGTGTCCTGCACAGAACCCTGACCTCAGCTGGATTGAACAGCAACTGCACTCCAGGCCTCCCCACCTGACATCAGTGCCTGACCGCACTAATGCTCTGGTGGATGAATAATGACAAATCCCCACAAATCTTGTGGAACGCCTTCTCAGAAGACTGGAGGTTATTATAACAGCATATTAATTGCCTGTGGTTATGGAATGGTATGTTCAATGGTCAGGAGTCCACATACTGTTTGGTCAAAAAGTGTATTTCAAAATCCATATGATTTTTTTTTGTTGTCTTTAGATCATTAAATCATTAGAATGTCCTTAATGTCCTTAAATTCTGTTATTTATTTAAGAGTGAAATGCAGCCATTGTCAGCAAAGAAACCTTGTAAAAATGTAGATATATTTTTGGCCTGAGATAGGTTAACGTTTTATGACTAGTTAAATGCATGGTTTCTTAGATTCAACATGTAAAATAAAAAAAAGGCTTTTTCTAAAGCGTTTTCAAGAGTTAAAAGGCACCATAATAATTAAATCAACCACCATCATAAGCTAATTGATGGATGATTGGGGCTCTTTTGTTAGTTCTTTCCCATTGAGCTCCTGATCCACCAAGAATCAACAAGACCTGACACAACCACACAAGATGAGCACAATGTCAAAAGTGCACAACTGTTTCTAATTACAGGCATCTATCTGGAAGTCAGACTTGAGGTCTGGGCAAAAGTTCGAATTTACAGACAGAAATAGTCCAGCAGGGATGCAGCCATGACTCAGTCACTCGTAGTGCATACAGGGTGGTGCCATTATGGCTGAAGTGGGACTGGGAAACTTTTTGGTCTTGGTGTCACGTTCTAACACTGGACCTGGCTCGTAGCCATCACTCTCCAATGCTATCACATTTCACAAGTTACAGACAATGAGGGAATGAAAGAATAGAGCTGTACCATGAATGCAGCCCATTCCTCCTGAGTGTTGCGCCATAGGTAGAGTAAGGGTAATCCTGCCGGTCCTGGAGGTCCTGGATTACCCCTTGGACCTTCTTGCCCTCTTTCTCCTTGAGATCCCTTTGGAAATGTAACAATGGCAATCCATAAATGATTTCCATTCAGAATTAGCAGTGCAAGCACACATAATTTGATGCTTCCAAAAAGGTTTATTAAAAATCATAGAAATGTGTATATATTGGGTCTGAATGAACTAAATTCTTTGAAAAAATTCCCGTTGTAGACAATTCATTACTTGATGTGTGATAATTCACGCTGTAGAAATTCAGGGTGTGGAAACAAGACAAACATGTGGGATTCTCAGAAAGAGCAAACAAGACTGTATGTAATTGGACTCAATCTCTGAGGACAAGAGTTTTATGTTGCTGAATTTCCATATCCTGAATTTCCACAACCATGTTTTCTACTACTGAATTTTCTACTGCTTATTTTTTTTACTACAGAATTTGTAGACAAAATAGGTGAATTTAGACCCAAAACAAACAATAAAACACGTGCTACTATAGGAAAACAATCGGCATCAGGGAGGGTACCCTGAATTAATTTTTAATGTCCTGAAGTATTGTACTCCTCTTATACAAACTCACTATTGATTAATGTTTTATTAATTAAAGTATCACACTTTTTTATCCATTTATAGTTACATGTATTGTTGTGGAATGCGTATTAAGAAAGGGCATAAAGACTCTCTCGTGTCTGAAAACCTACTTACTGAAATCTTAAGTGCTGATACCCAAGACTCCTTTCATAAATGTTACTTAAAAAGGTTCAACTTAAGAATAACACATTGAAACAAATGCATTAATATAAACCTGTGATTTGCAGCTACGCTACTGTCAGAGCTGCTGTTATAGAGAATCAATCAACTCCTTCTGATCGATCAGACTGAGAATTCACCAGCACTGTGGAGTTAATACAACTGCCTCAGATTCACAATAAAGTGTCAGTAACATAAAAACATGCATCTAGATTTTAGATTCAGGCTCGGATGTACAGTATCTCACAAAAGTGAGTACACCCCTCGCATTTGTGTAAATATTTGATGGTATCTTTTCATGTGACAACACTGAAGAAATGACACTTTGCTACAATGTAAAGTAGTGAGTGTACAGCTTGTGTAACAGTGTAAATTTACTGTCCCCTCAAAATAACTCAACACACAGACATTAATGTCTAAACCACTGGCAACAAAAGCGAGTACACCCCTAAGTGAAAATGTCCAAATTGGGTCCAAAGTGTCAATATTTTGTGTGGCCACCATTATTTTCCAGCACTGCCTTAACCCTCTTGGGCATGGAGTTCACCAGAGCTTCACAGATTGCCACTGGAGTCCTCCATCACTCCTCCATGATGACATCACAGAGCTGGTGGATGTTAGAGACCTTGTGCTCCTCCTCCTTCCATTTGAGGATGCCCCACAGATGCTCAATAGGGTTTAGGTCTGGAGACATGCTTGGCCAGTTCATCACCTTCACCCACAACTTCTTTAGGAAGGCAATGGTCATCTTGGAGGTGTGTTTGGGGTCGTTATCATGCTGGAATACTGCATACTGATCATGTTCTGCTTCAGTATGTCACAGTACATGTTGGCATTTCATCAGTGTTGTCACATTAAAATATACAATCAAACATTTACAAAAATGTGAGGGGTGTACTCATTTTTGTGAGATACTGTATAGGATTTCACCTCACAGACATTCCTTCTCACCTTGTCTCCCTTAAATCCAGCGTATCCTCTGGTCCCAGCACAACCCTATAATGACATAAATTATGTCCATTAACCTGCTATACAG
Source organism: Noturus placidus (assembly GCA_022414735.1). NCBI lineage: Eukaryota > Metazoa > Chordata > Actinopteri > Siluriformes > Ictaluridae > Noturus > Noturus placidus. The sequence goes on from JAFFST010052851.1 coordinate 162,699, forward strand.
TTCTATAAGAGTGTTTTTTTCCCCTAAAGGTTAAAAGTTTTAGATTTCTCGAGGAGTATTTTTCTGAAAGGGAAACCTGTGCTATAGGATTATACATAGAAACTTTATGTGTTCTCAAAGGAGACAAAAAAACACAAAACATTACAGCTGCAGGATTGAATTGTATGAACTCAAATGAAAACCATAGCTGAATAGGGTAAATTACTTAGTCAAGTATAAAACACAAGAAAATCATTACATTAATATTACACAATCTCAGAAATTAGTGTTAGTAATGTTTCTAGAGCTATAAACATTAAAAAAAGAAAGAAAAATAAATTAAAATACGTTCTTTTTTGGACTAGAGACAAGATAAGATGAGTCACATCTTTAAGGAATATTCTAAGGTCTGTAATTTGGGAAATCGCTGATGTAATCATGTGTAGCTGTATTTTTTGGCTAGTGCCCCAGCTGTGGCATGGAACAGCTTTCCCTATTTGAAATATATAAAAAAAAATACAACTTGGGTTGAAAAGGAAAAAAAACAAAACCTACTGGAGTCTAAACAAAATATTGAAGAGAAAAAACAAAGGGCTTGAACGTGTCAAAGCATGTTTAAATCGAGTCAAAACATGCTAAAAACAATGCCATTCTAAACTCTTTTCACTTCGGGAAACCCTATGTGGGACCCAATAACAGAAAGTTTTCTTATCAGAGACAGTTGCAAGTAGAACTTTTTTTAGCAAACTAGCTTGCCAACCTATAGCCAACTCTTTAAAAATCCCTAAGAGAGTGGTGATTAATCATGACCATAATTACCTTTTGTATGTTAACATGAAGGACGTTCTACTCATTTCCTTTTCAACCTGATTTGAATGGTTCACTGGCAGACAGGCAAATCACAGCTAATAGACTTCCCCCATATAGATAATAAACATTTCACCTACCACTGGAGAATCAGAATGCCTGCTTGTTTTAACACAGCTGTACTGTACAGAACAGATAAATCCGTACCGATAGACCAGTGGTCACCAACCTTCTTTCTTTGAGATCTACCTTCCAGCAGGTTTCATCTCCAAACCAAAATCTAACGCACCTGTTTTAGTTGATCAAGAACTTCTTACAGCAATGGTTAGATGGTCAGGTGGGTAGGATTATGGTTGGAGCTAAAGTCTTCAGTAGATCTCCAGGAACAGGTTTGGTGACCTAGACAGTCATACTATTATGAACTCAATCTTTTACCTGTAGCTGGAAGAGGTGTTCCCCTTGAGTTTTATCACAAAAGTACCATAAAAAAATGTATCATGTCATTTATCATCATTTTGATGCTATGGTATGACTCACTCTTTTCCCTGGACTCCCAGCAGGTCCCGGAGCTCCTCCCAACATTCGAAACTTCTTGCCATCGGATCCTGTGATAAGATCGCCATGTTTAGGTGAACTCCTTGTTGTGCTTTGCTGTGTCAATCTATTATGATGGGCCTCTGTTTTTTTCTGGCCTTTCTGGCTTAGGAAGTCTTTGAAGCCTTGGTCCTGAGTGACAGATCCAGACATGATGAATGTCCCTGAAGGTAATAGGTCCTCTTCTGTCAGGTTTAGGTCAAGGAACTGTGGATGCACATGGTTCTTATTTACATGCTTGGTTTCAATCGAGGAATCTAGGCCGATGATGTCCTCTGAGGATTTTGAAGGAACTACATCCACCCGATCTGTTTGTCGTTTTTGCGAGAGCAAATCCTTCACTGTGGATTTAGCAGTGGTGGACTGGGCCTGGTTCTCAGTATTGCCCTTAATCCTGGTGTATGATGTGATGTGAGGGGATTTGTGCCTTGTGGATTCCTCCAGCACTCGGAAATCATCAGTTGCCTTGATGTTGCCCCTCTGGGATGTAGGGTTCAGCTCATCAAGTGGAATGAAATTGAGAGGATCCTGTAAACAAACACAAAAGTTTATCAAATCCAAATCTGCACCACATTCCCTTCGAGCCTGTATCATGGTTTGACTTGACCCACAATCCCTCAAGATACAAAGAAGAGTCTTCTCTGTACTGCTGGTGAAATTAACTCAGAAATAAAAGATACCAAACTGTCTCTGGGTTGGTACCTTCAAAAATTGGTACATCTTTTGTATCTTGTATGTATCTATTAACTGGGAAGTTGTATATGGTTTACATACACCTATGTATGTGGTGCCTTTAATTAGCTTATAGAGTAGAAAAGTGCTTTATAGAGTGCTTTATTAAAGGCAAGTGTAATTGCAAGTGTTTGGTGAAGCTGGTACCGTAAGACTGCAAGTTACAATAATCTTAGATTTGTCTGAGTTGATAAAGTTGATATTAGACAGTGTTCGCATCAACTGTAAGACAATGGCATATTTCGAGTGATTAAGATCAGCCTTTTACTTTTAGATCTACATTTTTCCCAATACAACAAAGTCACAAACATTCCTCAGTTTACATACATCTATTTCTTACTAGGAGTTTCAAATTCTAGAGTAGTTAAAAATAATTTGATTCTTAGGGTTTACGTTCGAAATGTTAATGCGAAGCATTCAAGCATTTGACTGGCGATGTACATTGTGATGTATTAATTACTAAACAAAGACAGGGCAATTGTTATGGTGGTTATTAAGCAAAACGGTATAAAGAATCTCAGTATTTAAATAAATCTCAGTACATAATATACTGTAATTTAATAAATAAATAGATAAATAAAGACTACACTCCATATATCCTTTGCTGTGGAACTAAAAGTCTAGGAGGTGGAGACACTTCTAGTGTTTCTGGATAAGTGTTCCATTCCTATCTTATTGATTAGGGGTTAGAGGTAGAGGAAGAGTTGCATCTGGTCCAGCTCCACCCCCCTGGACTTTTGGTTCTGCAGCGAAGACGATCTTCTGCACTCTAGTAGGTGGCATATGCATGACTCCAAGCTTCATTAACCTGGGTCTCTGTCCTCCATTAAACAACAGGCCTTACATTGAAAGCAATCAAGCACATCAGTCTACAAAGCAGCATCTTTAGATGAAACACTCTTTTCAGAGGTGACATGGTTAGTTCAATTTACTGCCTCACCTCCTTCGAGATATGAGTCAGATTTTTTGGCTGCTGATGCAAGAAAGTTGGGAAATGTAGTTGGCTCATGCAGAAGTATAGTACGACTCACACTTTTTAATAAAGATCGGCTGATCAGATCTTAGTGGGACATTTGGCTGCAAACCAGAATTTAGTGAGAAGGAGATGAATTTGTAGATTAAACAATAATCATATTTTCTGAAACACACCATAGACTGGATTGGATGACAGGGTCAGGACTCTCAGCTGTCTGATCTGATCTGGATCAAAAGACGTATTGTAAGAGAAAACCCCTAATACAAAGAAAATACATTGTTCTAGCAGAAGGTCACCTGAATGGCCAGGTCATTTGGTCCTCCCTTACTCAAGGACAGTATTACATCCCAGCCATGGCATAATGGAACTGACCAATGATAGATGACCACACGAAGAGCCCAGTGCTCATATCCCAGGGCCAGATATTTATTTCTATTTTGCATAGCTGACCTGACAGCAAGGAAGAACCCACTTAATTAATTCTCACCAAGACAGAGGTATGTAGAGCTTCAATAGTCATCTATTTAAGAAGGCATCTGAACAAATATGATTTGATTCTGGGGTTTTTTCTGACCCCTAATACCAGATTGCAAATGTGACAAAACTGTAAGAAAAAAAGCTGTAAATACGTTAAATGTGGTTCGTTCATGCATAGCTGGATTCTAAGAATAATCTAATACTTAGGTTACAACCCCAACTGCAGGCTTATGAATTGGGCGGGTTTACGATCATGCCCACACTATGAAAGATCATGTCCTACATATTGTTAATAGTTTATCATTTGGAGGATCATTTGGAGATCCACTTGCAGCATTCAGTTATTCAGTCCCAAGACCATCATAAGTTTGGTCACTCCTCTACAGGTGAAAAAAAAAGTCTAAAATACTATTTGATATATCACTATTTGAAATAGGGACATTTTTATTGACTGTCGAACCTAATGGACAAAATAAATTCTGTGGGTTAATTGCTGTATATACATACGATTACTTTTGATAGCAAAATAACTCCATATGACATTCTGCCATTCTGTTTGAAAATTGCACTGATGAATTGCATACTGTAGAAGAAGAACCCTGTAGATGACTGACCACATGTTCCAGGGGCCTAGAGTATATTTGTGTGGCCATTTAATATAAATTAAGTAGAAAGGAACACAAACATGAACTTGTGGTTTCAAGCAGTAGAAATCCTGGGCTGCACTCAAAAACAACAAACTCTCAAAATGATTAACTCAGAACAGGTAACTCATACTGAACTCATCCAGATTCAGAGGACCAATAATGAAGTACCCACCAAATCACCAATCACACATGCTTACAGATTCAAAATGATTGACCATTTTTTAAAAGGCCTACCGCAGCTTTCCATTGTCCATTCACCTGCTGTCCCTTTTGAAATATTCCTAGAATAAGACAGAATCCAACCCAGACATGGAAACACATGGTGACAGTGGCCTCACGCTGCATCAGTTCATAATGGAGTGCCGTGCTCTCCCCTGCTCTCATAATCTCTCACAGGGCTGGAACCTCCCATATACACCCACACCAGGACTCGGCCCAAACCCAACACACCCAGACAGCCAGGCTTCAGGAAATCAAAGCTTAACCCACAGAACCCCATTACAGGTAGGTCACATCCTGCTAGGGATCTAGTCATGAAGGAAAGATCAGTGAGATGCAGGGAAGTAAAGATCACGTTTGTGACTGGTCAGTGCACATACCAGGTCAGTATCGGTTGGTAATTTCTGTACTTTGGTCTTGAAGTGGAGTATGAAATAAAATACTTTTGCAATATTCATTAAAGTGAACACGATTATAATAACAAGCTAATAATTGTATAAAACCATATTGGCCATTCCTTTTCTCCTTTTTGCACTTCATGAGTTGTCACCTCGATATTCTTGAGCTCAGGCTGTAGCTAGGTGGCTAGCAGATTTCAAACAGAAATGGGAAAAATGTGTGATCCTGGCTGGTTAAATTCAGTTTCTCACCATAGCACCTGGTAGCCAATAAAATTCAAACAAAGAGAACCCCAGTGGAATATCACCTTTAAAAGTGTTCACCATAACATTGTAATGTGTTTGAATCCTGACATCCAGAATCCTAGTGTCTGTCCTGTCAATCACAACAACACTAGCCAATCATGTGTGTCTATGAGCTGATGTACACAGAATACAGCACCTAGAGATTTCCTCCAAGTGTTTAGGCTGTCCTGTGATTCAGCAGAAGCAGCACTTTGAATAGGTGCAGAAGGGGAGAGCCAAATTGTGAAGAAAATGGAGGGAAATTTGACAAAAATTGTGATGAACATTGGAAGACTTGCACAGAAATGTAGAAAAAAAAGTTAGCACAACAGAAATCATCACAGCAATATGCTAGAAATAAGTGGTTTCATTCAAGTCCTCACAAATTCTCCTTGGTTGAAAAGCAAAAATCTGTTACACATCATGACCATGAGGTTGTTCAAACAGGAACGATTAGCAGCAAGGGCTGGTTCAGTAACAGAACCAACTCTGGGAGATGCATTACAGAGGAAGGTTTTGTTGCCTGGGAGCTCTGTGGAGCTATGTCTCTGAGGTTTCACAGCTTTTTTTGGTGGGCAGGAAAGCCGGAAAAAAAAATTAAACACTTCCAACTTTATTAAGAGCTCCACTTTCCACACACTCTTCTCTTCAATTTGGAGGTACAATGCTTCAGAGCTGCCTTTGGGACCATTACAGCAGTCACTGAGAACTTAAGAGTGTATGTGTACATGTGTGTATTTGTTGAAGTGCGGGAAAAGACTGGTTTCTAAAAAAAAACCTGACACTTTTTCTTGTTTCGATTCCACATGCGTGATACCTGGTTTATTTCTGAGCATTAAATTACAGTGGAGTGATCATAATTACAGGACTCCATTCTGTTAAAGCAGAATACACTGATGATAGACAAGCATGGCCAAGGCACACTGACTTGGAAACGTCTGATATGAAATTGGAGCAGGGCAAAACTCCCAGAGTTCCATTCTCTCTGCTATACTTACTCTGCCTGAGAAAACTAGGAGTCGCACGTCATCTTTGTTAAAGGTGGAAATGCAAAAAAAACACAAAATAGATAAATAAAAAAACCCTAAAAACAACTATGAGAATAATAAAGAGATGAACCTGAGGCATGACATATAGCCCTCAGATTGCCCTTACAGCATTGTGAAGCTTACAATCATTTCCATGATATCATACATAACATGATGCCCACATGTGGAACTGCTCTCCTTGAACCAGGGGTCTTTATTATAAAAGGTGTACAGATGCATCTAAAAAAATAAATTGAATATCGTGGGAAAGTTATTATTTTTTCATATATTCTAGATTCAATAAAGTGAAATATTTCAAGTCTTTTGTTGTTTTAATCTTGATGATTACCTTGATTTCCCAATGCAATTCAACATTTACCTTCATCTTACCTATGGTTGTGGTTGTGTACTGAACCAGACGGAGATTAAAGGCTCAGGAAACCTTTGCAGGTATTTTGAGTTAATTATCTGATTAGAGCTCTTCTCAGGTCGACATTTCTGTATTATAAATTCTTTATTTTAATATTTTGAGATACTGGATTTTTGATTTCCGTGAGCTGTAAGCCGCAATCATTGATATAAAAGCAAAAAAAAAGGCTTGAAATATTTCACTTTATGTGTAATAAATCTAGATTACATGAAAGATCCACTTCTTTAATTATATTACAGGGGAAAAAATAATTTTTCCACAATATATACAGTGCCTTGCGAAAGTATTCGGCCCCTTTGAACTGTTCGACCTTTCGCAAACATAAAAATATAAAACTGTAATTTTTTGTGAAGAATCAACAACAGGTGGGACACAATCATGAAGTGGAACAAAATTTACTGGATATTT
>JAFFST010052851.1:173789-198834 GCA_022414735.1 Noturus placidus
ATATATATATATACACACACACACATGAAACCATGCAATTTCCCCATTTCCGTCCCTATCGTAATTGATAACTATTAACAGGAATATATTGCTTCGAATTGCATTTCATTGGCTAAACTACAAAACTCCAGAGGAAGCTTAATGATTTCCCAGGCCATTTACTAACGCTTGAGTATTTCCTGCGCAGCGACTCTAAGTGAGCGCCCTCTTGTCCTCCAAGATGGAGCGTTAATCACTATAGCACTCCCATCAGCATCATTAATCACAGCCAGCCCTTTCTAATAAGAGAGCAACGTTACAGATTAATGGGAACAAATTAGAAGTCAGGTTCATCGCTCTATCTCCATCTGTTAATGTTCCAGATTTACAAATTCATCCACCCTGAAGCCCATTTGCACATTTTGCATAAGGGCTGCGTCCATTTGTACCAGTAGAACAAGCCAATGAATGCTCGAGCAAGCATGTTAATGTATCTGGATGTGTCGGAATCCAGCAACTGACTTACCAGCATGTCTGCTTCCTCCGTTTGAGGCCTGGGATTATGAATTGTGGTCGTAATAAAAGGATCTATTCTGCCACTGAAGGACTCTGCCGAGGTTATTGGGTCTTCTATCTGGCTAGATGAGGACAATGATAGAGTCTGGAAGAGTAGAAGTGAAAAGATTTTTGTTTTCGTCCAATTAAAGGCTTCCATAGGACTGATTCATTACCTTAACAGAGTCATTAAACATGAGAGTCTAATGTGGCTCTATTCTTTTGTACCTGTTTGTTGTGAGATGTTTTGGAGGACCAGGAGTCTACTGAGGCTCCACACACCGGCTGATAAAGTCTGCAATGATTTTTAGCAGCTCTGCCGTCACCCATGATGAACATCATCTGCCGGATATCCCCCTATAAACACAAAATCAGCAACATTTGGGAAAGCTGTAGCCATCCATCTCATTATCCATGTCCACTAAAAACAAGCATAAGCATCAGCCACAGCTCTCATCTGAGTATCTGTCTCTGTGACTGTTTGGACTGCAAACACATTGCTACTAGGTTTCTCATGCAATGTCACACTATAATATGAGGAACAGCCTTGAAATTAGCTGGAAGATGTGCATGATTTATCACACACGCTCAGCCAGCTGCTTGACCCATCGCCATTAATACAGCGTTAGGTAAGCGATGATGAGATCACTAACATCCAATATATTTGAGCCACATGGTAATTAGATACAGTGCTTAAAGTGCAGCATCTCATAGCTTTCTTTTTATTAAAAGATCCAGATGATCCGCTGATAATTTAATACACATCAGTGAACTAATTTGCTTTAAGTTCATGGGGGGTTTTAATGGATGTAATTTGAATTTTGCATATCTTTTTTTTTTTTTTTAAACAATTTTTATTGATTCTCATACACTTTTCAGAGTACAACAAAATATATCAATACAGAATCAACATTTTTTGATTTTTAATTTTTTAACAGCCCCTCCCACCCCACCCAGGAAAGTTTACATTTGATTAATTTACTTATGATTCATGTACATGTGATTTAATTTCATATGATTCATTTACATAAATCCATACAGAATGAAACTTTTAACCCCAGTAACATACCCCCCAAGCAAAATTTATATATGATTCATTTATATATGATTCATTTATATGTAATTTTACATGTGGTTCACTTACACAAGATTCATTTTCATATTCGAACGTTATTGCGCCGCGACCTTGTCTCCAAATCCTCACATTTATTCTGTAATTGAGTCACGGTCGCAGTGAGAGACTCGATGGTAAATTTCATATGTGCCATGTCATGTGTAAGCGCGTGCTCCATTTCACCAACCGTAGTTTTCAGCGCTGATATTGCAGCCTCGGTAGCAACTTTATCATTACCCTGCTGTGTTTTCACAGCATGCAGGTCAAGCTGGATAGCAGACAGCGCTTCCTTGAGAATCTCCTGGAGCTCCGTATTAAAAATATCAGCGATATCCTTCCTCAATGAAGCCAGCAGCTCAAGCTTGAGTGCGGTGAGATCAAAGTCACCGCTCAGCAACGCGGATTCAGGGGGAGAGCGGGACACGTTCACGGCATGCGCACTTGTCCTCAGTCATGTTTGAATGCCACCTCGGGTTTTCGTATTCTTTCCAGACATTTTAACGTGACAAAAAATTCAAATTATAAGCAAAGATAAGGAGTAAAAATAAGTTAAAGTATATTATATGACCAAAAAGCGCAAATTAATTTAAATTTTTATCGAGATCAGCAGGAGCCTCCAGCTTCGCGTCCTACTCCATTCGAACCCGAATTCGAACCGAATTTGGCATATCATAGTTGTCTTTTTAAAATCATCATTATGCCATTTTTTTTAATGAGTTGCTCTTTGAAAAACTGTAAACAGTCTTTCAAAGTCTCGCTTTTCCCAATGCTTGAAGAAAACAAAACAAAATACCTCAAAAGGCGTCTCAAAGCCCTGGAGGATGCCTCCGAGCATCAGTAGACCGTCTGTAGGGATGCCCAAGTATGGGAAGGTCCATCTGACTTTCTCCACCAGCACACAGTTCATGTAGACAGAGAGATACTCCAACGAGGCTCCCACTGAGACCCAGTGCCACTGCGAATCAGACAGGCCTGACACTAAAAACCTGCGGAAACAAAAACACACACTGAATAAACAAGCAGTGATAAGCCCTTCCTCTCTTTTAAGTAAAAATTTCAATTATAAAAAAATTATTACCGTATTTTCCGCACTATAAGGCGCACCGGATTATAAGGCGCAGTCTCAATTACGGGGTCTATTTCTGTACTTGACCAATACATAAGGCGCACTGTGTTATAAGGCGCATACGGTTGTTACGCCAACCAAAGTCGCACAACATTTGTACAGATTTTGGAACTCAGTCCACATATAAGGCGCACCGGATTATTAGGCGCACGGCCGATTTTGAGAAAAATTAAGGCTTTTAGGTGCGCCTTATAGTGCGGAAAATACGGTAACTGTTTTTTGTTTTCTGTTGTGGAAAAACGTGCCACAGCGTTACCAACAGTCATAGGTAAAAATACACAGGATGGTATGAAGTAGTGGCTAGGGCTGATTTTTTTCTAGGCCAGTCTGTACATTCAGGCAGCCTATCTCTGATAGTTATCAAGTGAAACACCCCTTAGATTTAATGTGCATTGGGGATCATTTATTTCACCTCACTGAAACATCCAATAAATATCATCAGTAGAAAGAAAGTAACATTCTGATAGTTTTGTAATTGGCAGAAAATGTGCTTGTGTTACAGTATGTAGACTCTGTTAGTATTCACCTTGAATGTTTTTTGCAAATGTTATCATATGTAGTCGCATATCTAAAGACCTATCTCTTCCTAAAATACCTATATCATCACTTTTTATAAAAAAAAAAACAAAAAAAAACAAAACTATATTACCACCCCAACAGAGTTTCTATACTCATTGATAGAGGCTTCAAAGCACTTCTGTAAGTCGCTCTGGATAAGGCCTTCTGCCAAATGTCGTAAACGTAAAGGTAAATTAATGTTTTTAGACTCACAAACCCTTAGAAAACGGTAGCCTTAATTTGATTGTCTCTAATTAATTTATAATGCACAGTGTAAACAAAGTGCTCGACTCGCAAACTTACTCGTAACCTTGCTGATGGGCAGTGATGACAGTGAAACCTGAGGGACTGAGACGAATCTGAAGTGTCACCTGATTGTAGAAGTCCAAAATGGTGAGGACGCTGCGGTCCACAACCTGAGAGCTGCGCAGCTGAAGGAGTACACTGAACTCGTCTGCAAAGCTGCGCACACACACACACACACACACGCACACACACACATCAGAGCTGTGGGATGATGGGTTAAATAATACATGTGACTAGTCTGCTTAGTATTCAAATCCTGCTACCTGCTCCATCTTCAAGGGGTGCCAAAAATTCCGTTGGGCACTATTCACACAATGCATATTTAGTGCAATATTTTGGTTATCGATTTGATCACATGATATTGTCAACTATGATATATATATATATATATATATATATATATATATATATATATATATATATATATATCATAGTTGACAATATCATGTGATCAAATCGATAACCAAAATATTAACTAGTAACAGCAGTGTAGCAGTGTTCAGGATTTAGGGACAGACCTCGGGCCAAAAGCGTGTCTCGTTGGCAGAGTCAGGGTTGAGTAGAGTCCAACGTTCAGCACTGAGCATCCCTCATTATCCTCAAACAGAGACACATTGTTACTCTGTGGCACGAGACTGGACAGGAGCTTCAGTAAGTCCAACTTTCGGGTGAAAGGATTCAAACGCTGTTCCACTTCCTCTGTGAAAAAGGCAACCGACAAGTGCTCATAAGGAACAATATAAAACTGTAGGGTTCTTCACTTTGGATAGTTAAAGGTTTTTTGATTCCTAAAGGAATTCTGCTGAGCTCTGCTTGGAAACCTTTTCCATATGGAGTAGCTCAGTTATAGACTTCTATATAGTGTGCATTAGCATAAAGGAAACATATTCCACCAGAGAACACCAGAAAGTAGAGGTTAAGGTACATATGTAATTTATAGTACAGTTACTGAATAATTTGTTGTAATATGAATTACTAAATAATGAAGACATTTCTGACACAGAGGCTGAACTACTGCGGTTCAGCTGGTACACGCACATCAGTAAGTACCCGGGCGCTAACACCACTGTGTGGCTAAGTTACTCTGATATGCTGCAATTGTCGATAACGACACTTTCCTGCAGGTAAATTACTCAATGTAACCCTGCTAGCTTGTTCAATATGCCTTTTAGAAGTAGACAATGCAAGTCAAATAAATCTCCTACATAGATTGTTTGTGACTTAACACCATGTCAGTTACCATGGCTATTTTCATGGCAAGAAACAGGTTAAAACGTAGCAAAATATGAAGAGTTTACAACAGTTTTTTTTTTTTTATTTTATTCTCACTATGAATTCTTAAACTAAATCTGGCTTCACTTATTTTCATATGAATCAACCGGATTAAAAAAAAAAAGTCCTAGAGGAGTTGAAACCATCACAGTCCATTAAAATATGCCTCAGAGATATCGGATTTTGGCATAAGTAGCATAATGGAACGTATGTCTGCTTCATAGGTACAATTTACTGCTAATTTACAAATTAAATCCATTTTCTATACTGCATACCCTACACAGGGTCGTGGGAAGCCTGGAGCCTTTCCCAAGAGACTCGGGGCATGAGGCGGTGGACACCCTGGTTGGGGGTCCATTCAACTATTCCTGATGAAATATTATATTATTTTATACCATTATTGTGGAAAACTTATTATATCCGATAGGATATCTAATATCATCCGGTGGTTTAGAAGTCCCTAATGTCTGGTCCAATTTCATTGTTTTGCTTTATTTGATGTTATTTCTTTCTAACAACTCGGCAGCCTCGCATGCCAGCCTACCTGGCAAGGTAATGAAAATGCCTTTCAATTTTAAACGTAAAAGCAGAGTCCAAAGCAAATACAGAGGAAAGCTCAAACAATTAGATCCAATTCTTTACATCAGGTCTGTCGGGTACTCTGTACCCCTGATTAACAATGAACTCTGGCTGGAACGTGGTGAACTATCATATTTAGCTTAGCCAGGGCTAACAATCTGGTTCTTTCCATGGACCTACTAATACTTGCACAGGAGCCTACTGTGTCAAAGTTCTGCACTGGGGCATCTGTGGCTCAGGTGGTAGAGCGAGTTGTCCACTAATCCACTAATCGTAGGGTTGGCGGTTCGATTCCCGGCCCATGTGATTCCACATGCCAAAGTGTCCTTGGGAAAGACACTGAACCCCAAGTTGCCCCCGATGGCACGTTAGTGCCTTGCATGGCAGCTACCATTGGTGTGTGTGAATGGGTGAATGAGACACAGTGTAAAGCACTTTGGATAAAAGCGCTATACAAGTGAGCCATTTATTTACCACTGAACAAACGCCAAACTCCATGTTTCAACATAGAGTTTATCACAACATGACATGAATAATGTACTGTAGAACAACCCAGTGAACAGAGTAACACGTCAGGTCATTCATGTACTCTGAGAGTTATTAATCACACAGTACATGACAGCAAAGAATAGTGGGAAACAGTAGGGAACAGCAGAAAACAGCTGGGCACTTCTGGGTCTATAAGGAACACAGGAAGAGTGCTGATGTAGGATCTGCTCCTAGCGTACATGTAATAGTATTTTTTTAAAAGATGAAAGGCAAACCCTGATCCTTCATCAACATTCTTACTTTGCAAAGCCTGACAAAAGTGTTAGGTTGTGAAGCATATCTTCTATGATTTATCACACAAAGAACCCATAAAAGTGAAAACCACAACTAAATGCATGTGGTTCATGGAAACACAGACCAGCTCTCTGATTTCTTGATTTCTTTCAACAGTGCACCATCAAAAATATACTCAATGCTCATACAATGCCTACGTGTAAAAGAGAGATTCCAACCCTTTCCCAGGGGGTTTAATAGAAAACAGAGGAAAAAAATCCATTTTATTTGCCATTTTATCTATAAATTGACATTAGTTTAGGTGTATGGTAAAATCACAGGTTTACATAAATACACTCGTTGTAATACTGGCATTATTATTAATTATTGGCACCCTGTCCAGGGTGTACCCCACTTTGTGCCCAATGCTCCCTGGGATAGGCTCCAGGTTTCCCGTGACCCTGAAGGAAGGATAAGCGGTATAGAAGATGGATGGATAGTAACAATTAATTTTACAGGGATTGTGAACAGTCCACAGAATCTAAGAGTAATAATGAATAGTTGTTCGTTAACAAAAAAGAACATATCACTGATATGGCAATGCTTTCTGTAAGAAGATATTTAGTTATCATTTTTGGAGGTAAAGCTGTATAGTAACTTGACGTTTTTCCCTGGAGAGTATGGCTGTAGCCAAGACCATCATCGTGAAGTCCAAGATAAGTCCAAAATTTTCAAGGCCAAGCCCTTATTTCAGCTAGTTGTGCATCATGCCAATGATTAGAGTGTTTTCTAGAAGAAGAAATGACTTCATGTTAAGGTTTGTGCCTTCGAAAAAGAAAAAAACTATATGAACATTCTTTTTTACAAACTCTCAGTCAAGGCCGAGGCCATATTTAATCAGACTAATGTCCAAGAAAAGGTCCAAGAACAAACTACAATTGGTGTGAGACAAGTCCAAGTCAATACAGAAAACATATCATATCCAGACCTGTGTCCAAGACCAGAATTGAGTCCTACAGCCCTACTGGAAAGTCGTTAGGATAGAGGACTTTTTGCTTTACGGATTCTCGGTAACAATTTGTTTTGTTTAATTAGAGAGAGAGAGAGAGAGAGAGAGAGAGAGAGAGAGAGAGCAAGAGAGAGAGAGAGATACAGGTGAGGGAATGACTGTTTATAGTTCTAATAATTTAGGCAATAGAAGGAACTTGTATCATAGCTGTTTGACAACAATATATGTAAATATAAATTTTCTGTAATGAATAAAAATGCAGTCCGTACAGGAGGGTTTTGATGTGATTGTTGCCGCCACATATAGCTGACTTTACTGCACAATTTTCTGATGCAATTCGAGGAGTTTTTTTTTTTTTTTTTTGCAGAAAAGTACTTGAATTGGCGAAATTGCAATTGCACGTAATTGATTCACAGTGATGTTTGCTGTTAAATTACATTACATTACATTTATTCATTTAGCGCTTTTATCCAAGGCGACTTACAAATGAGAGCACACTCACACACCAATGGTAGCAGAGCTGCATGCAAGGTGCTAGCTTGCCATCGGGGGCAACTTAGGGTTCAATGTCTTGCCCAAGGACACTTTGGCATGGGATCACCCGGGCCAGGATTCGAACCACCAACCCTACGATTAGTGGATTAGTGGACAACCCGCTCTACCGACTGAGCCACAGCCGCCCCTAAAGCAATGCTCTGTGTGAGGATTGAACACATGACCTTCAGATTATGAGACTGATGCGCTACCTACTGCGCTAACAAGGCTAAAAATGAGACCTTTTAGTTGTTCTTATGTTTGACAGATCTGAATCAAAGAGGGATTTGGCTGAGTGCGTGTCGTGAGCACGTTTTGGCCCAAATCTGCAGAAAATATGTGGTAATTTTGAAAAGTCACAAGCTTTTTGCAGAGTTTGCTTAATTTTGAGTTAATTCCTGCGATTGCAAAATCACAAAATCCTGGCGGGATTGAAAATGTAATCATTGGGTTAATGCTGTGGTATAAGATGAATAAAAAACACTTTAGTATGTGCGGTTAAAGGAAAATAATAAACTTTGGAGTGGTACCAGTACTCCACTTTGCAGTAGGTCACAGTGATTTTTTCCCCTATGACTGCATGCTCCATCATGTTTTGTTTCCTATGTATAGAACATTCAGAAACATGCACACTTTTGAACTGATATCATTATGTTTCTCATTATAACACACTGAATGTTGTAATAAATGACATTTCTTTGCTTTCTTCCTATTGGACGATTTTTGCACTCAACTCTAACCGATACAACCGATAAAATTTGCAGTGAATCAGTCAGTGCGCTTTCAATTTCTCTTGGAGTTCATTCATATTCCTCAAACCTAATACACAAAATGACGCAGAAGAGATTTTGGTGAGGTGGTCCCTAATGAAATTTCCATCCATCCCTTTTCACGTCCAGCTGTATTGAGTGGGACCAGTGAGATGTCTCTGCATACTTTATTAACCTTGTAACTTTCCAGCAGTGGTAACAAAGGACCCTCTCAGAAATCATACCAAATTCAAACCCACGTCATTTTGAAGCAAGGTTCTAATTTTACAACATAACATTTCCTTTGAGATCCTTTTATAGCTTCCAGGTCATTAAACCTAGAGGGGAAATAGGAAAGCCTTGTAGTCAGTACAGATGTATACAGATTTATACAGATGCTGCTGAATGAATGAGGTTCAAAACAGCAATAATTCACTGTACATTTACATAACGTTTAATATCTTCTGTCTAAATCAGTCTCTTTGAAGAAGAAAAAAATCAGCATCGCTGCTGTACATCATTCCTCATAACCAGACTTAGATGGTATTTCAGTTAAGAGGGATTCTTCATTAGCTTCAGCTGGGTGTTGAAAAGAAGCATCACCGATTAGCCACTCCAGGCCTGTATTGCAGTCACGGCTCACTCGTCACTCTCAGCTGGCGCAGGTAGCAGCTAGCAGTATCATGGGAGCAGGACTCCAGTCACACATTAGCATTCTCTGATAATCTGCTGAAAGCTCAACTTCGCTTTATACTCTGCATACCACAAACGCATTTATCTATACACATACATGCACACATACCAGACATATAGAGTACAGAGACATGTAGGCAATCTATCATTAAATGTCTTACTATATCATTAATACTCTCACTGGTCACTTTATTAGGAACAACTGTACACCTTTTTTCATGCAATTGTCTAATTAGTAGAATACTGGAAAAATACCAGGCAATATTTGGGTGAGTCGCTGTCTGCTGTAGCCTCAGATTCTTGTTCTTGGCTGACAGGAGTGGATCCTGATGTGGTCTTTTGCTTTTGTAGATCATCTATCTCAATGTTGTGTCTTCTGAGATGCTTTTCTGCTTACCGCCATTGTAAAGAGTGGTGAGTTACTACAGGCTTCCTGTCAGCTCGAACCATTCTGCTCTGATCAAGAGTGCTTACTGGATGTTTTTTTTTTTTTTGGTTTTTATTTTGTGTAAACCATAGAGTCGGTTCCTTGTGAAAATCCCAGGAGATCAGCAGTTTCTGAAATACTCAAACCAGTGCATCTAGCACTAATAATTATGCCATGTTCAAAGTCACCTAGCTCACATTTTTTCCTCATTCTGGTGTTCGATGTGAACAGTAACCAAAGCGCATGACCTGTATCTGCATGATTTCTTGCATGTTTCTGCTGCCACATGATTGGCTGTTTGGATAACAAGTGTTCTTAATAAAGTGATGTAGATGGGGTGGTGAATTATTCATTCTTCTTCAGGAAGTGCTTTATCCTGGTCAGGGTTGTGGTGGATCTGGAGCTGATCTCATGAACACTGAGATGTGAATCATCAAATAAATGATGCATAATCACTGTATGGCATGTTTGGTCTTGACATACACATACAACAGTTATCAGATATATTATCAGTTATATAATCAGTTATATTAACCCGATTAAGACTATACTCTGATTAGAAACTACCAAGTAAACAGCAATTTTTAATTACCTTAATCTAATTAAGGTCATACTCGAATTAAGCAATAATCGAATTAAGACAGGTGGAGTTCTCCTGTTTTAGTCGCCTTATGGACGTGTATTACAGACATGTACACACCTTAATCACATTATGAAAGTTGCGTGAGAGTTTTCACCGCATTTTGCGACAGGACACGATCACACATTGCAGTGCTCAACATTTTTAGGGAAACAAGAGAGTACAGCTGTGTCCCAAACCCCATTCTTTCCTACTATAGGCCTGTAGTGGGAGAAATACATGTATCTCGGCTACTATATAGAGGTAAATACGCAGTTTGAGACGCAGCCCACGGCTTTAAGCAGTCGTCTATTTGCACGTACAACATGACAAATAATTAACTGCACTTAAAGCATTTGTAAAGAAAATTTAATAAAAACACCTAAAACTGTATACGGTACCATAACGAAGACGAACTGTATGTTGATGCGTGAAATTCTGGAGGGACGTCGGACGGCGTGGCGCGTTGAAGTAATTAATTGGGCTGTTAATCTAATTATGATCTATATCATGTAAAACGGGAACATGACAGAAGTATTCTAAAAGCGACTCATGTAAACACCTTAATCACATTATTATCTTAATCAGAGTAAGGTCAATAATTAGATTACTGCTGTCCATATAAACGTAGTCATTGACAAGTTTTATTTGCTCCTTTTAGCCATCATTAATTCTAATATGTGATTTAAACCTCTCCACCTCTTTAGTTGCAAACATTTAGCTTAATTTCAAAACAAATTAGCTGTATACAGTCAACAAATTGCATGAGTATTTTATCTTGTCTAAAGCTATAAAAGCCGAAAAATAATGACATATAGTAAATTAAGTGTGAATGAAAATGACATTATGTTGCCATCTTTCCAATTAGCAAACAAGCTACATATGAAGTCTTCGAGACATAAACTGCATGTCATGCTGACGTTGACTAGATATCTGTTTGCTATGTTAATTACTAATGCTAGCTAAGTTAGCTAGCTAGTTAACGCTGCAGATTCTGTGGATAAACTTTTCTAGACACTATGTCATCCTTTCATAATTAGCATATCAGAATAATTAGCCCCCTCCATTTTTTTTTTTCGATAAATTATGTTCATATAGAACACTTTTTACAGTTAGTACAAGGGAAGTCTATTTTAAATAATTATTTTGGACAAATATAAACGAAACACCAATATACGCGACAATCAGCATTCCAAGTTAAATATTTCTTTTTAAATTTATTTTGGAGTTCAGAGATACTTAAGAGAGAAAAAAAGTTAAAGTTAATCAGTTTATACGTTTACACTAATACATTCATATTTATAGCACGTTGTTGCAGTTAAGTTTAAGTAGCATACAACAAGTTTTCATTCGAGATGCCATGTCTGAAATGCAAATATACTGCAGCACTGGCTAACAACGATTGTTTTCTATTCTTCATTAGCCAGCTAATGCCTCCTAACGGCTGATTTGGCCGAGTCCCAGCTGGGCTACAAAGAGGTCCAGTGGCTGCTCAGACACCGCGGTAGTGATATCATGCTAGTGATGAGAGAGAGATCACAGGGCCAGAGGGTGTAGAAATAGTATCTATTACCTGCTCCACTCAGCTGTAGCAGTTCTGCATAGACGGAAAGAACAGAGGCTTATAGAGCTGCTTACTACAGGAGGAGAATAGGAAACTTTCAAGAGCAGTGAAGTCATCAGAATGCATTTATTATATGCCATTTGCTAACTGCTGCTTTCCCAATTAGACGAACCTTTAGAGAACCTGTGAGTTCACAGTGTAATTGGATGCTTTGGTGGGCCATTTATCAAGCTGCATCTTTTGCTTTCGTGACACTTAATAGGCCCAAACAAAAACTAACAAATGGAGCCTTCGATGAGAAAATTGCATTACATTTAAGAGTGTGTGAAACCAGAAACCCAGTAAACAGATCTGAATCTGCTCTCTAACTGAGATAATGTTGTCATTGCAGCAATAAGGGTGTCTGGTGAAAAGGCTTGATCATGGCAGACTGGTGATTTCCTGCCTTGCTTTCAACACCCGGAACACAGACAGGAAAAATTCCACAGGAGGTACAAGTAGGTGCAATTTTCACCTAGCATTGAGTGTTTAGGAACTGCAGAGGAAAAAAAACAACAAAAAATGCTGAGGTAATGTGAGCATTTTGAAAGATGGATTCTATATTCTCTCCATTATGTTTGGCAATTACTAATAATAAATCACAGAGAAACGGAAGAACTTCGATGTATTATGCATTCGGGCAACAATTTTTCATTCTGAGAAATATAATACTTATTAAACTGCCAGGGATCCAATGATAAGTTTTGTCTCTGCTATTAGTTTCCCTCCTAGCTCTGACAATCCTTTTGTGAGTCCAAGCATATACAAAAGCAAAATTCTATCCATCTCCATATCTATACACTCTACCAAACTGCACATGCCCTTGTCTAGAATGCAAGAAATGCAGAAAAAAAACAACATTCCGACTAAATGGTAACTGATTTCTTTAGGGACCAACAGGCTTCCAAACAGCAACATTTGGAAGAGACATTTTTTGAACAAACAGAGGCATGGATACGATAACAACTTGTGTTTCTTTCCCAGATTCCTTTGGGAAACCATGATTCATGTCAGAAAACACATGGTCATGGAAAACTAACAATGCTCCTCAGGAACAGAAGTGGGAAATATGGCCTGGCAGAAATGTACAACTCATTATCACCGTCAATAATCTATTTATCCAAATACACTTGTTCTATGGGGAAAAAAAATGCTTGCCAAGAAGATTACATGGGCTCCTCTAGCTTCTCTGTGGAAACATCTATGCCTAAAAAAGTTCCAAATCACACATGTCCACAACTAATTATACAATTTTTGAACTGGAGGGTTTGAGACAACCTGGACCATGCCAAATGTAGTGGCATGCAGCTTAATCAAAGTCTTTATTAATAAAAACAGTGACAGACCTTTTGATTCTTCAACAGTCCAACATTTGTTGGATCGAGGTCACGGTCACTTGCTTCCCTGCGTATATGTGGTGACAGCTAAGGTCAGTCTGGACAAGGAGTTGGTGACCCAAATTTCTGGCCATAGGCTACATCGTTAGCAGCAATTTGTGCATTCCAGGGTCAGGGGTGTAGAGCACACAGGTCATCCACACGCTGACAAGCTTAATGAAAGGTCTCCTGGACACTTGCCTAATCACAATCCCAGAAGTATCTTATTCTGGACCAAGTCCAACAATATATAGTGTTGAGGAAATAAGAAGAAGCTTCAGGTAAAACAGTTTCATATGGAAGTGCAGGAACGATCTGAAACTGTAGATGCTATATGCCCAACCAACCAACATGGTCTAAGACTCTTCAAAACTCCTCAAAACAATCCAAATGCCTTATTTTTTTATGGAATTCTATGCTTTCCTAACAACATTCTTTCTTCAATTCATTCATTCATATTTTTTCCAGGTTTTGGGTTGTGCCATAGTAACAGGCTATGAAGTTCAGCCAAGACGTCTCTATCCACAGTCACTGGTTCCAGCTCCTCCTGAGCGATCCACAGATGTTCCCAAACCAACTTTGAGATATAATGAGTCCAGCTGGTCCTGGGTCTACCCCGAAGGTCTCCGTCAGTTGGGACAGGAGGCATCCTTGCAAGGTACCCAAACCGGCTCAACTGTTTCCTCTTAACTCTGAGGCTGTTTCACATTGCTAAGATCCTCAACCAATCACAGAGAGTAATACTGCGCACCAACCTTGCAACAGAATCTCATTTCCACCTTCTATACTGTACGTGTTTACTCTTTCAGTCACTACCCACAGCTTGTGACTGAGCTCTTGTTTCACCAAGAATTTTGAATATAAAACTGTCTTGTTTAACATTTTAATCAACACTGCATACGTCTATATGGTTAGTGTTAATGTACAACCAGGGTCAGCTCATATAAATAGGCTAGAGGGGCTGGATATGGACTAATATCCAGTCCGTTTTGGTGACTTTTCCATTTTATGTTATCAGTAGGGGGAAAACATGAAAATATATCAAACATTACATTTATTCATTTAGCAGAGGCTTTTATCCAAAGCGACTTACAAATGAGGAAATACAAGCAAAGCGATCTATCAAGTGGAGAACAATACAAGGAGGGCTGCTGGACACGATTTTTAATAGAGTTCTAGAGAAGCAAAGTGCACAGATTAGAGGTGTAAATCAGGATTTTTTAAATGTACCTAAACATGCAGCAACAAAAAGACTGTGTTAGGGGGCAGTGTGTGGGGCACGGAGTTTGTTAAGTGGAGTATTTTTTGTGTATTCAATTATTTTCTTTTAAATTGTGTAAATAAAAGTTTCCAAAAAAGAAGGCATATATCTTTTCTTTTCTTTTTTTTCTTTCTTTTTTTTTAATCTAAAGTAGAAATCTACCTAGTGGAACATGTGTCACTCACAAAGTTTTTCTTCATTCGGAAAACTTAAAAAATACTGAACTCCATCCTCGCTGCTTCAGAACATCATGTTTCCATACTGATGGATTTGTATAACAGACACCGCCAAATACAAACATACTAAACCACTATTAAAAAATCTCAATGTGTCCATTATGGGCTCATCTCTGTGTAACTCTGTGGGTTTCGAGTACAACCTCAAAGTGGCCTTTGTGCTATGATAGATGTGAAGATGTAAGCGGCTATATGTTCCTCAAACGGGGGGGGGGGGTCTGGGGGGAAGCCATTTTCATGAATGTTTGGCAAATTGTACTTAAAGTGTAACAGTGATAAAAAAAAATACCAAAGCCCCTATGATGAATCCAGATCAAGTGTGACTAGAACAGCATGCTTTTAAGAGCAAAGCTACAAGCTTGTAAAGAACTTGACCCACAATGTTGACACACCATTAAGAACGTCTACACACACCTCCCAAGTTGTAGTGTTTCTCCGTGGGGATGCATGCATTTTATAGATCCAAACAACCAAGCCAGTCTGTTCCAACATTACAGCATGTCTATTACACATCCCCAGGGATCTGATTTTCATTCTGACCATTTCATTCATACTTGCCGCAAGGTTTGGCTTGGGGAGCTGTTCCTATATGCCTCTTACATTTCTTCCAATAGCACAAGCAATTACTCTCCATTAACCAAGCAAGAACGTGGGACAGAAATTCAGAGCTGAGATTGAGGTCTGAAAATGTCATTTCCTTTGGAGAAGGGTTTCCTTTGCATGAACTTTAGTACTTACTAATGGCTGTGCACTTTAAATGTCTTTTGAGAAGCAGCCAGGTCAGGCCATAAAACCACTGGCTTTTGACAGAGCTGCTTTTTTATGGAACAAACCTGATTCAAGTGATTAAACATTTCATATCAAAAATTATTCAGAATTCTTATCTTGCTTATATCCTTCGCTTTATCTTCATGATAAACTAGCATAAAGGTAGGGACATTAGAAGAGCTCCTTGATGGCATGAGAGTGCCAAGAGAAGTTTGAGGAGGCTTTGCCCCCTCAGGGTCTCTTTTCAGTGCTAACAGGAGGGCTCTTGTCTCTTAACCGTAGACTAAAGCACTGCCAAGAGTTGTTCTTGGAGCCTGGACACAAGCTCGATTGGGAGGACACTAGTGCTTTAAGAGGAGATTCCTGTCACCAGTCAGAGCAGCGTTTTGAAAGCCGAGTGACTGGCGTCAGGGCTTCAACTTAATGACATGAGAGATGGAAATGAAGGGTTCAGTTAACAGAACTACAAGTTGGACAAACATAAGAGACATCTCAGATTATCTCTTCATGTTAATGAAAGGCTTAGTTTGTAAGGCATGTTGCAATAGTATCTAAACCAGTAATGGAGTTAGGCTATAGGCAAATTTGATACATTTGATATTATGAAATTATTTCTAATATGTACATTACTGTGAAAGTTTCCCCATCCTGATTTCTTTTCTCGTACTAAACTATTTCAGAAATGAAAACAAAATCTAAGATAAAACAAAGGCAACCTGAGTAAACACAAAATACAGTTTTTAAATGATAATGTTATTTATTGAAGCATAAAAGTTATCCAATACCAGTTGGACCTGTGTGAAAATGTTTTTGCCCCCATAGTTACTAATTCCCCAAATCTATGAAACTGCATTCATAATGGTGTTCAGCTGGACTAGACACAACCAGACCTGATCACTGCAAACCCTGTTCAATAAAATCAACACTTAAATGGAAATTTTTCAACTGCATGAAGTTGGTTAAAAGGTCTTATTCAGTTACACACTATGACAAAGTTGAAAGAAATTCCAGAAATGATGAGGAAGAGTGTGACTGAAATACATCAGTCTAGGAAGGGTTACAAAGCTATTTCAAAAGGTTCTGGGAATCCCAGTGAGAACCATTATCTCCAAATGGAAAAACTCAGCACTTCCAAACTCAGATCTTCCAAAATTCCTCCAAGAGCACAGCGACGACTCATCCTGGAAGTCACAAAAGAGCCAAGGACAACATCAAAGGTCCTACAGGCCTCTCTTACATCAATAAAGGTCACTGTTCATGACTCCACTATCTGAAAGACACTGGGCAAAAATGGCCTCCATGGAAGAGTGGCGAGGTGAAAACTACTGCTATCCCAGAAGAACATTAAGACTTGTCTGAATTTTGGTAAAACACACCTTGATGATCCTCAAATGAAAACCAGTAGTTTCATAGTTTAAAAATGTAATAATAATTCTGTACGTAGTACAAACCAGCACTCCATAAATATTTTTTGTATTTTTATGTATTCTATGTTCAATGTACAAGGTAGATGTTATTTGGACTATAAACACCATATGCCCACCACTGTCAAACAAGACTGTTTGACCAATCATAGGTAAATTATTAATTTAATTAAAATTATATAAAATACCACATATTTATTTGAAATAAATAAGCGCCAAAAAGCAGTTATAAAAAAAAAAAAAAGGAAAAAAAAAGGGGAAACAAAGGGGTCCTAAGTTGGGGCCTTGAGGAACACCATTGATTTTTGCATCATTTACACAGTACAGTTGGGGAACATTTTAGATTTGTAGACTACAGAACATCACTGTTTTTACATACTCAATTCAGCCTTGTTCGCTGGCATTGGCTCAAACCTTTCATTCAATTTAGGTCAGCCGTGTGTTTTACAGACAATTTGAAATGGCTGGAACTCCCCATCCCTTGGCTACTAGTGTGATAAGAAACAATACAAGGCCTGAAGATAACTCTTAACAGATTAGCTCCAGTCTCCGAGTTGGTATCCGAGACAGCCTGTACCTGTCCGGTTATACTGTAATGATCTCCAGACGCACAATAAGCAGGGGCTGGCCCAAATGCTCTACCCTGGCTGCACACCAGGATTATGGTTATCAATCAGGGATAGCAGTAATTATGCTGCTGTATTATCACTGCCTTGTGTCTGGCTCCGGAAGATGGGGGTGCCACTTAGTCACAGACAAGGCGGTTCTTTCATTCAGAGTCCAAATTAAAAGATTAGCAGACTAGAAGCTGAACAAATAGACCGTGACCTTACTCTCTAGAGTGCACAATATGGGGGTCGCCCATTATAGTAAATCATATATGCTGCTCAGCTGGTGGTTTTCACGATAAATTTTATGCCAGAGCAAGCTTCATGCAATGATTTGTAAAATAAATAAATAAAGATGAGAAAGCATACTGACTGATTCAGGACAAAAGTCTGTGAGACATGATCCAGTATGAAAATGGAAATGAAATGTCAAGTCTGGCCTGCTGATCTACTGTATGACAGAAATTATATTATGCTTTCGTATGTGGGTGCTGTAGAAACATAACATAAACTTGTGTTACTCATACACTATATGTCCATAAGTTTATGAACACCTGTCCATCACACCCATATGTGGTTCTTCCCCAAACATTTCCCACAAAGTTGGAAGCACACAATTGCACAGGATGTCTTTGTATGCTTTTCACATGAAAGCAAGGTTTATAAAGGTTTGCCACGGTTGGACTGGAAGAACTCGAGTGTCCTGCACAGAGCCCTGACCTTAACCTCAATGAACACTTTTGGGATGAACTGGATCACAAACTATGTGCCAGTCCATCTCGCCCAACATCAGTGCCTCACCTCACTAATACTCTTGTCTTTGAATGAGCAAATCCACCACATCCATGGTCCTAAATCTAGTGGAAAACCCTATTATAATAGCAAAGGGGAACTAAATCTGGAATGAGATGTTCAACCAGTACATATGGGTGTGATGGTCAGATGTCCAAAAACCTATGGCCATGTATTACATATGTTATGTAAGGAATAAACACAATGGGGCATACTGTTATTGGAAAATAATCCATGATGGTGGTGTGATGTGACCATGAAGATGTTTTTCCAATAACAGAAAGTCCTGAAGTGTTTCATTACTATTAACCCACAACAATTGACCAACATATTTTGTTTTTTAACAAACAAAACACACTACACTTTATCCAGTTATAGTCACAGTTCTCTCACAGTCACCGTTCCCTTTCTCTATTCTCTCTCTTGAAGGTAATAAGACAAAAAAAAATGCAGCTTGTCACATTACAAGAAACCAGAAACCACAAAGCCCTCGATCTGTCCTTTAGACATTCCTGTTTCAGAAAACTTAAAGGAACAGCTTTACGTCTAACTATTACAAAGAGCTGACACTGGAGACTCCTTATAAAATGCGAAAAAATCGTCTCCTTAGAGAAAATCTCACTATATTTAATTTCACTATGTGCAACAATGACACAATTTTTTTATCTGTTTATATGGAGCCCTGTGTTTCTAGAAATACTGACTCACACTAATATCCCTGAGAAACTCTCTGGTATGAGTCTGAAGTACTTCAGGGACAGCTAGGAAAACAGTGACCTCGACTGGACGGTTCATGTGACACTACATGCAAACATCTCTGAGTGGAACAAAATATGCGCCATCATCTACACCATCATCTTCTGATGATCTAATCCATGACTTGACACAATGTTGTATATACTCTTACCTCAGCTGGCTGGTTATAGTTTTATATTCAAACGATACAGATTTATCCACTAAGCATGTTGGAAAGTGTTAGCCAAATTAGCTAGGGTGGGAAACTAATCCATGATAATAAACTGATTACAGACAAGTTGACAAGAAGTACAAATTTATTTATTTATTTATTTTTTAAAACAGCACACGCAAATCATCTGGCACAGAAAATACAGTAAGCATTCCATCCTATGGAATGATATTATAATACATTATTTTCCACCCATGCTGCAATAAAGTCTGGCAATGACTTCAGCAGATCCATGGATTTAATCCACAATGTTCTCCATTTCACCTGCTGTTCTCAATCTGGAGTCGTACTTGTCCCAGTTCAGCAGGGCAGCTGGCTGAAATTGAGCTCTTGGGAACTTCTTGTAACATTATCTCTATTATGAAATTAAACTTGATTTTTTTTTCTCTACACATGGACATTATTTAAAGACAGCCCAGATTATGTCATTCTGACATTGTGGGAAATCAGTGCATGAGCCTGAACATCATACCTGTGGTTTGCTCTTAGCTGAAGCTACTGACATTCTATCAGTTAACATGACTGCTAACTTAAATCACTTTCCCTGCTAGTTCCGGTGAATTTCTAGTAAACTAATCATAAGAAGGTTGTTAAAGTCCCAAAATTCACAGAGAGCCACCAATGGGCCCTTAAATGTTAACTTCTAAGTTATATTTTTGGATTGTAATCCTGTGAAGAAAATCAGCCCTGTTTATCTAGGATATACGCTAGATCTTCAAGTTGGTTCTTGAAATTGTACAGTTTATCTTCCAAGTTCTATAATTACAAAAGTACAAAGTACAAAAGGCATAACCTCGAGGTATTACTAGCATCACTGTCCTGGAAGGTACAGTTTGGTTACTTTTCCTCTATATAAAATCTCTTTGGCTACTGGAACTCTCTGCCAAATGATTAAGTATAAATGTAATTACAATTCATGGAAGTGTCCAAAAGAGTTTATCAAAATAAAATAATAACAAAAATTGTGAAATTGTCGCCTTTTAGAAAAATTAACATTAATTTAATTGCTGTTATTAATAAATCATGAGAATAGTACATTAACATACAGAATATTTGAGATCCATTTAGTGATGTGTGGATTATAAACAAGAGTATGGTGGCCTCCTGCGGCGTACTACGGTACTGCAGCTCGGCCCAAACTTAGCAATGGTTTAATTTATTTAATATTCTTTCTTTCAAATAAATCCAAAAGCCATTCGATATATATATATATATATATATATATATATATATATATATATATATATATATATATATATATATTCGGGGTTGTATGCATTGAAAAATATATTTAGCAATAACAACAACCACAGCAACAAAAACTACAAATACTTATACAATAATAGAATAAGAGAATAAACCATTCTTACCTGACTCTTGAATCCCAGATCCCATTTCTGTCCAATCTGCATGTAATGCGTTGATGCCAAAGGTGAGAATGGCAAGAGCCAGAAATCCTTTTAAACACATCTTTATAAGAGTCAGCAATCCCACCTGATTCTGGCTTTAAAGTACATCGAATAACAAAATAATAATAATAATAATAATAATAATAATAATAATAATAATAATAATAAACTGCTTTCAACTAATTTTAAACTAATCTGCTTACTGATCAGAATTTCCATTCAAACAATATCCATTGTGGGGGAAAAAAGCTAAAGGAACAGTGTGTATGTACATGTGTGTGCATGTGTGTGTGTATGCATGTGTGCATATAGGTGTGTGTGTGTGTGTGTGTATGTGTGTGTACCATCTGTGCTGTTGGTCTACTCCGCTTTACAGCCTTGGCAAGTGCATAGTTTACGATCAGGCCTATAAAGCCACGCCCACTAGTCAGGCAACAACCAATGAGATTTTCTTCAAAACTACACAGCCACTTAGGAGTTACAAATCCCAGTTTACCAAAACACTACTAAAAAAAATACATATGTAATAGATATAACAGATAAACACCTCTCAGCACAGTATGATATAGTCATTATACATAATAAAATAAACAGTACTAGATTTAAATTTATCTATACATTCAATTAAAAGTTTAAATCAAATCAATATTTGATGTGACCATTATTTCCCCTTAAAACTGAATAAATATTCTTAGGTGTAGTTTTTAAAGAAACTAACTGATAGATAGATAGATAGATTTACATGTACATGTATTCATTTAGCAGACGCTTTTATCCAAAGCGACTTACAAGTGCACACTCACACACCAATGGTAGCAGAGCTGCATGCAAGGTGCTAGCTTGCCATTGGGGGCAACTTAGGGTTCAGTGTCTTGCCCAAGGACACTTCGGCATGGGATCACCCGGGCCAGGATTCGAACCACCAACCCCACGATTAGTGGATTAGTGGACAACCCGCTCTACCGACTGAGCCACAGCCGCACAGATAGACAGACAGATAGATAGATAGATAGATAGATAGATAGATACAGACAAATAGATAGATAGATAAACAGACAGACAGATAAATAGACAGACAGACACAGATATACAGACAGACAGAGGAATACACATAGATAGATATACAGACAGACAGATAGATAGCTAAATAGACAGAAAGATAGATAGACCGACAATAATAACAATAATAATAATAATTTAGCTCTTATACAGTATATTTTATATGTTTTATACTCTTATACTGAAGCTGTTGGAAGGTTGTGATGGATTTTACCTGGAAACATGGTGAGCACATCACACACACGACACACATTACCAAATTCAAAAAGTCTGGAAGTGTTGCAGACCAACTGAGAAGAAGTGGACGTCCACGAGCATCCACAGATGAAGACACAACTGATGTGGTGGCAAACATTGTCCCGTACTGTACGTATGGAGACTTTGAGATTTCCGTATTTTTCTTTGGGAAGTTAAGAGCTCCTACTGTAAATAGGTTGTTCTTAAGACCTTTTCTAAAACACATATGCTCTGATATAGGGTTCTACACACCGCACCCACAGAAGAACAACCCGGAGAACCCTTAAGGTTTAAAAATTCTGACTTTTTTCCTTCTAAGACTGTACATTGTAATTCTTTTTTTTTTTTTTATGTTTTATTCACACTCATGAAGATGGCTGAATCTGGACATCCCATACAGAATGGAATTTATACATACACACCATAGGAAAATAATTACTATTGCATATAGAACACTCAAAACGTTCTGGTTTCCCTTTTTTTTTAATTCAAGGACTTTGCTTCATACAAAATATTAAGGTAGAAACAACTGCAGAATTCAAATTCTGGCCATTTGAAATCAACAGAAATCAGGCAACAAACAAGTGAGACGTAGAATCCAAATAAAGGGCATTTGTTCCAGCTCTGTCTCACTGGAGGAGCTGTGCGCAATTTTCAATACTGAGTTTATATAGAAACTTGTTTTTTTTTTTTTTTGAGTTTTTTTTTTATTTTTTGCCTCAACAAACCCCTTAATTGATATCAAATGTCATTTTAAAAACAGAACCGAGAAAGAATACATTGTATCAAAAAAGTATGAAGATAAACAACGCGTAGTTCAACATGCACGTACATCGTCAGACCATGCAAACATTACTTTATTCCCCAAAGAGAACAGCAACATTAAACTAGATGTGCAGAAAGGACGGGGTGCCATTTCCGGTTTGGCAACAAACCGGTTGCCAAATGGTTGTAAAGTTGGACTTTAATAGTGATGAAACTGCAAGTATAGATGAAGTGGATTATATATGGACTGCGGTTTAAAGCCACGATGGCAGCGTGCTGAAGGACAACATCTGAAGGACGCATCAGGAGTGCAAAGAGGTGTTGAAAACGGTGACAACTTTATCAGCACAGCCATGAAATAAAAGCGTGGCCATATAAAAATACGCATTTTTGTTTTTTCAAAACACCCACTCTGCTTTTACAATTTCAAAGTGGGTAACTTTGATGCATGCAGATACATTGCAGATTTTCATGTATTTTTTTTAAAGACATGTTGGTGACGTCTGCTTCATTAATCATTGTGCCTTTGTGCATTCTAAAATATATATTTTTCATACATTTTATCCCTTTTTTATTTTTATAGAAAAGATTTGGTCACGATCATGCGGAAGGCTGAATCTGGACATCCCAGCAGGTAAAGCTACAGAATGAATTAACTTTCTTTTTTTTTTCTTTTTTTTCCAAAAGTGTCTTCTTGTTGCATAGCCCTACTTTAAACTTAAAAGTACTCATTTCAATCAAAATCCTGTCATTTCAATGACCGGAGGCATTAAAGGCCCCGGTCCCTATTACTTACTGCATGCTAATCAGCTAAATGGACAAGTTGTTTGTGCAGTGCTACAAAGGAAAGTGGTGCTCAAACACTCGTGGGACATTTTCTTTTCCTCGTGAAGTTCGTCAGCTAGCTTTGATCTCCAAAAGCCATGTTAAGTTACACCTTTTTAGTCCCAAGCCACTGAAACGAAGCGTTATTCCATTACTGGGTGTTGGCTTTTGTGCAGCTTCTGCAAAGCGTCTCTGTTTGGTTCTCAGCCATCATGGCTACAGAAGCTGAATATATAGCTCAACATCTGGCAGCAGGTCAGTTAGAGCCAGTATCAAGTGGAAGGCCAAGGGGTGGACAAATCACTAACATTAACACTGGAACAAGCAAATTTCATGTAGTTTTTGTCCTTTTTTTTTTTTTGTAGTAGGTTCAACAACTAGAAAAAGATGAAAATAAACCCTACTCATTATTGACTTTCACAAGCTATACATCATAGAAGTGGCTTTTTGCTGATGTTTCTGTCTTTCCTACAGTATCTTTACACACCATCATATAAGGTTGAACCGTGAAGCCAATGGCTAGCAATGATGACCCAGTTGAGCGTCTTCACCACAACAAATTACACATACATCACCTTCATTAACCTGATCATCATCATCAAACATGCAATTGTGGTTATGATGTGTAAAGTAGTAATATACGACTACTTTCATTTTTATATTTCATCCTAAGTAATATTTTGCATTTGAGTTTGACAAGTCCAACCCTCCCCCATTACAAAGTAATACAAATGTAAGAAGAAGAAAAAGAAAAAAAAATAAAGGTCGTACAAGAAAACAAATCAAACATAATCATAGTCATTTCCATTCCGGAAAAAAAGGAGGAAAAAGAAAAGAAAAGAAAAACTGAAGAACGTACAGTTTCTTTTGCTTCCTGATTAAGGCCTGCAGTCATAACACCTTGTAGTTCCACAAAACCCCGAGCTTCTTCGGTCCTCCTTTCTGTCATGTCCTTATACGCTAAGAAAACAAAAAAAGTCTGAGGTCGCTTCATTACTACAATATATTCAAAAGGTCAAAACGTTAGGCACTTTGTAAGAATATCTGGAGCAGTCTGTAAGAAATGGTAGATCTGACAGGACGATGAAACTGTAAGCAATTCACGTAAAACACCATCATATCTTTACAATATAATACAAAAAAACGCACCTAATGAATAGATAAAATATTTTGTTTATACAAAAGAAATGACATTTTTACCGGTTCCTCAACATCTCACAGAGTGACGTAGGCTAGGAATGGTCATCAGCAGCAAAATAATAATTATAACCTTCATGGAGTGTGTTAAATAAATCTGTGCATTTGTTTGTGTCTGTGTGTGTGTGTGTGTGTGTGTGTGTGTGCGCACAAAGCCCACAGGAATGGTTCAGCTTTCCAGAGATGGAAAACACACAAAATGTAATGTTTTTACCAACATTTCAGCATTTTTCATC
>JAFFST010052852.1:13107-27766 GCA_022414735.1 Noturus placidus
CCCGCACAGGAATGTTTACATAAGATTCATTTATTTATGATTCATGTACATGTGATTCAATTACATATGTTTCGTATTATTTTCATAAATTCATACAGAATATTAAAAAAAATAGTGTGTGTGTGTGGGGGGGGGTTAAATGGATAGTAATGACAGTCCACCTCTCCTTAATCTACCTCCAGGGTGCGTACATCCTTGAAGTAGGTAAGAAACTGTTGCCATTTTCCCAAAAATGAATCTCCGCTACCTCTGATGTTCTACTTGATTTTTTCCAGCTTCAAAAAGAACATTAGATCTTTAAGCCAGACTGATATAGAGGGGGGTTGCGGAGAGGTCCAAGACAACAATATTCTGCGCCGAGCAAGCAACGATGCAAAGGCCACAACACTAGCTTGTTTATGGCTCATGTAACAACACTGAAGAAACTCCATGCCCAAGAGGGTTAAGGCGGTGCTGGAAAATAATGGTGGCCACAAAATATTGACACTTTGGGCCCAATTTGGACATTTTCACTTAGGGGTGTACTCACTTTTGTTGCCAGTGGTTTAGACATTAATGGCTGTGTGTTGAGTTATTTTGAGGGGACAGTAAATTTACACTGTTACACAAGCTGTACACTCACTACTTTACATTGTAGCAAAGTGTCATTTCTTCAGTGTTGTACATGAAAAGATATCATCAAATATTTACACAAATGTGAGGGGTGTACTCACTTTTGTGAGATACTGTATATATACACACACACTCATTCACACCTGGGGCAAATCAGCATAGACCATCCGCAAGCTTTCCAGCTAAAATACTGTGAATGTATATGTTTAAATGATAGTCTGTATTTAGCACATGTACATTGCTGCACAGTGAAATTCTTTTATTCGCATATCCCAGCATGTCAGGAAGTTGGGGTCAGAGTACAGGGTCAGCTATGATACAGCGCCCCTGGGGCAGAGAGGGTGAAGGGCCTTGCTCAAGGGCCCAACAGTGGCAGCTTGGCAACGCCGGGGCCCTCAACCTTCCGATCAGTAACCCAGATCCTTAACCACGGAATTATTTTCATAGTTAAGGTAGTCCCTGGTCGCTAATAGTTTGTCACCTGTCGAGTTAAAGTAACTCTGAGGGTGCAGTGTGACTAGATTCATGTTTAAAGTTGAGCTGCATTGTTTAACGGAATATGTTTAGAAAAGCATTTGTGTGCGTTTACATCGGAGCTGCAGCACCGTCTGTCGGAAATAAACTCTAGTCTGGTTTTCAGTAATGATTTCAGAATATCTAGTGTGAGGTGTTGATGTGAACCTAATTCAATTCCCATCTTCTGCTTCCTCTGCTGGAATGAATCACATCAGTATGTACTGCGTTAGATTTGTGTGGCTGGCCTGGATGTCGTGAACTTTGTAATTTAGTAAACATTCTGCTCTAGCACACTGTAGTGTAACGGTCAGCAATACCTGGCACGGAAATCAGAACACATTCAAGGTCAAATTGAATGACCGTGTATGATATGTAATGATCTGTAATGATCTTTCTTTCTTTTTGTCTGTCTTTATTTTTTTTTCTTCAGGCAGTGGAAAACCTTTGCTCTTACAAGGTCTCACCCATGTTATACAAACAACTCCGGCAAGTGTGTGAGGATCACGTGCGAGCACAGATCCACCAGTTTAGAGAATATCCTTTACTGTGGTTCGGTTCGTGTGTATTTCAGTACCCATGTAGTAAACTGAAGTTTATTCTGATGCCACTTTTGTCTTTCCAAACCAAAGCTCCTGTGCATGTGTTGTGTCTTCCACTAGGGGGCATTATACCACTACTTTCACCACATGGCCCACAGCCACTGCGTGCTCACTATGGAGTATCGCTTACACAGCTTTTCCTTCTTACTAGTTGACCAGTAATTCAGAAGGACAAGTCTTTTCCAGAGATAAGCAAGAACTGATTCAGCGCATTGCTGTTTTATTTTATTAATTCAGATAAATTCTGATAAACAGCAGCAGTCTCTTTCGTTACCAGGCATACACGGGCTACAAAAGACGTTTCCATTTCGTGCTTTTTAGCACGGTCAACAACAAATATAAACAAATCCAATGCGGTAAATGTGGAAAATATATCACCAGCGTATCAAATTACACTAATTAAAATGTAGTCGTGGGTGACCTGATAGGGTCAGGGGTGACCTAATCAGCTCTCACTAGGCTCGACAGTGAACCAGATGTTTTGATGACCGGGTGTATTTATAAAGATGAAAACCTTAACCCGCTCTTACAGACTCTCTGGACAGTCTGTCATTTCTGAAGAGGATGAACAGATGCTGGCAAGACCATTGCAGACAAACAGTAAGAGAAATAACACGCGTTAGATTTGTTAGCTGATCGTTTGAAGAAGGTTGGCCAATTTGAGGACATGAATATGAATCAAATTTAGCCACAATCTAATCTGTAAGATTGATTAACTGCGGCTCCCTGTATTTCTATGGGTGTGGGCCAGTGATTAAAAATGCATGACTCTATTTTCACTTTCAGATCAAACTGCTAATCCTAGAGGTCCATATACTTTTGCCACTCTCAGATATGTAACATCGGGTCATTTCCCTCAACATATAAATGACCAAGTATAATATTTTTGTTTTATTGGTTTAATGAGTTCTCTTTGTCTACGTTTAGGACTTACTTTTAGTATTTTTTTCTTCTGTAAACATCTGTTATGTGAAACAGTTTATTCAGGACAGAACTAAATAAACAACAACATGGGATTTTTATCATCACTCTTATACAGTATTAAGATTTAACAGATTCTACAAGGTTTATACAAACTTTTGGGCACAATTGTTCATGTGATGTATATAAAATCACATGAACAGTTGTGCCCAAAAGTTTGTATATATTATGTAATATGAGAGAGAAATTCTTAAAATCATTATGAAGTCATCTACAGCTTCAAAATATTGTCTTTAATGTTCTTCTTTTAAAAGTACACTGAAAACAGAGGTCAAGAGTTCCTTTGGGACATCCTCCATCCTTGCGTTGTGGCAGATGGTCAGGCCTGTGTGTATGTATATTAAAATTTGTATGCCATTTTTTTTTTCTCTAGATCATGATCCGTAGCATTTTCCTCTTTCTTGATCGCACGTACGTCCTCCAGAACTCCCTTCTTCCATCCATATGGTGAGTTAACCAAACTGAAACCCTCCTTACAGCCTTTTAAGCCAGTCTGAAGTCTGTCCTTGGAGCTGTTGTGTCTTGTTCTGTAATGCCTGCCGCAGGGACACAGGGCTGGAGCTGTTTCGCACACACATCGTGGGTGACGGTGCAGTCCAGAGTCGTACAGTAGAGGGAATTTTGGAGCAAATTGAACGAGAGAGGAACGGCGAGACTGTGGATCGGAGTCTCCTGCGTAGCTTACTAGGCATGCTCTCAGACCTACAGGTGATTTTTATTTATTTATTTTTGTTTGTTTGGTAGTTTTGTAATAAATCACATAATAACTGGGACAACAGTTTTGTAACATCAGACTGATGATGCGATCCTGTCAGTCATTACTGTGAATTCTCTGGCATTTACTTACACGACTTTATATCTTATGGAGATGTATTGTTGCATGTTATTTTTGTTTTGTAGGTGTATAAGGAGTCTTTCGAAAACAGGTTTCTGGTTGAGACTGATCGCTTGTACGCAGCTGAGGGCCAGAGACTGATGTTAGACAGAGATGTAAGCATAAACAGATTGACAAATGGTTCATGTTTGTGTGTGTGTGTGTATTCTTACTTTTCCATTTTAGTTGTTCACTCATACACAATGTGGAAGATCACTCTGTACCATTTGCATTTAAATGAAGTGCTTTTGTGTGTTTGGGTTTCATTCAGGTACCTGAATACCTGCACCATGTAGCACGGCGTCTAGACGAGGAGAACGATCGTGTCATCAGTTACCTAGATCAGAGCACTCAGTAAGTTCTGTCCCTGCAGGTCCAGGTAGTAGTTCAGGCTAATTTGTATACAATGCATGACTGTGCGTGCGTGCGTGTGTGTGCGCAGAAGCAGTAGCAATGCAAGCTCAGTTGTTCACACACTCGCCTGCATGTACTGTATGTCTGGAGGACTGAAAGTGACATTTACTAGATGGCACATCAGAGCCAAAATCTCCCTGAGACTGACGTTAAACAGACCCACAAGCTCTGTGAAAACTTCCCGCGATCGTCGTCATGCTCTGCGTCTCGAGCCGGAAAACTCTCACTTTACATTCGAAAGAATTTGCCAAGCTAGGAAAAACCAGTAGACAAAGTTTGACCATGTGAAAGCTTTTCCCAGGCCACCACACGTCCGAGTTATATCAGAGTTCCCAAACCTTCCCAAAGACCTCACGATGATTAGAGCAAAACAGAGACTGTTTTCAAGCAAAGATTTTCCAGTGTATAAACTCATATAACCCTGTGGTAACAGCACAGGTAGGATATGATTCTTATACAGGTCTGAATGTCTGGGGGAAAGTATTTGTTTATTTTTTTTTATAACAATTTTTATTGATTCTTATATAATTTTCAAAGTACAACAAAATATATCAATACAGAATCAACATTTTTTACCCCGATACCAGCCCCTCCCACTCCACCCAGGAAAGTTTACATTTGATTAATTTACTTATGATTCATGTAAAAAGTATTTTAACAATTCTGAACAACGTTAAGATATGAACTACATAAGAAAATAATGTAGAGCCAAAACCCTGCTTTTCTGTACAGCCTTCATAATATATTTTTCATATTTGTGATACAGTTAAGGCTTACAAAAAAACCTACTACGCTGTAAGAGCTTATAGAAGATGCAAGAACCAATATTTAAAAAGCTCCTTTAAGCTCCTTGTTTGCTCCCTCACAGGAAGCCCCTGATCTCTGCAGTAGAGAAGCAGCTTCTAGGTGAACACATGACCGCCATTTTACAGAAAGGTATGTTGACAGTATTGTACACGTATGCACTGTCCTGACTAGGGCTGGGGGCGATGCAACAAAACTAATCATATCACGATATATGAACACGTTTCTCTGGTACATGTGTATCACGTAATATAATTTAGCTAACAAAGTGTCTGAAAACAGCATTAAAATAAACAAAACAAACAAAATGTTAAACTGAGTTTGACTATACTTTTTTCTTTAATGCCAACAAAGACAAATAAGTTGTTTTAAAACATTATGTGAAATCAGTGAGTACCATTTAATTTGTATTTAGTAAAAAAAAAAAATGTATTGCCATACCAACAATATCTCGGAAAAGTGTATCGCATAATCATTTATCACGATATCGATATTATATCAGTATATCGCCCAGCCCTATTTGTCACAATATCTATTATTTAACAGACTGTGCACTCAAAAAGTGCTGCTCTCATCATCTCCAACCACTAATTATGTTTACTATTCTTTAGTTACTGCTAGATTTTCTACAGATACCAAAGCTGACAGACGATAACCAACAAAAACACAATAGTCAATATGTAAATAGGGAAATAATTAAATATATAATAATCGTTTTAAAGTCGGACTCCATGTTTATATACACGTGTAAAATTCTTCTCTCTCTTTCTCTCTCTTTCTCATTCAGGTCTCAGCACACTATTGGATGAGAACCGTGTGACTGAGCTGACTCTGCTGTACCAGCTCTTCAGCAAAGTGAAGGGAGGCCTGCCTGTATTACTGCAGTTTTGGAGAGAGTACATCAAGGTTCACACACACAAAATTCCCATTCCATACATACTCGTTCGTTTGGGGGGGGGGGGGGGGGTCTAATTGGGCCTAATTATCATTTGCTAGCGTTCCCGCCACAATTTGTCCCTTGTCCAAACAGTTTGGTCTTTCTCCTGCAGAGCTTTGGTGGTGAGATTGCTGGCTCTCCTGAGAAAGATAAGGACATGGTGCAGGAGCTGCTGGATTTTAAGGATAAAATGGACAACGTAGCACACACCTGCTTCCAGAGGAACGAGGGCTTCATCAATGCCATGAAGGAGGCCTTTGAGAGCTTCATTAACAAGAGACCCAACAAACCAGCAGAGCTTATTGGTAAGAGTGGCATTGAGCATGTGGCATTTAATAACACTCAGTTCTCTTTTTATTTTAGTCATGTCCATCGTTTGCTCTATAGCAGTTTGAGTAATTTAAACTTTTTTATATAGTGTATGAGCTGTTTTTATTTAGTACATGTTATTAAAGGACATTGTAATGAATTTGAATTATACCAGGCCCCAGTAGGAGGTGCTGGGTCAGGTCTGACTCCACCCCTGTACTTTTGGTTAGACTCCACCCCCAGTAGAAGGTGCTTGGTCAGGTCCGACTCCACCCCCTGTACTTTTGGTTAGACTCTACCCCCAGTAGAAGGTGCTTGGTCAGGTCCGACTCCACCCCCTGTACTTTTGGTTAGATTCCACCTTCAGTAGAAGGTGCTGGGTCAGGTCCGACTCCACCCCCAGTAGAAGGTGCTTGGTCAGGTCCGACTCCACCCCCTGTACTTTTGTTTAGACTCTACCCCCAGTAGAAGGTGCTTGGTCAGGTCCGACTCCACCCCCTAGACTTTTGGTTCAGCAGCAACAGATACTTACACAACTAGGTATGCTAATAGAAATGAAAGCACCTAAAGTGTGAGAATGAGAAATGGTTTTGACACCCCACACTACTGCGTGCAACAGAAAAAGATCTTTTGTGTTGTTCTATTTTGGGGGAAATTACTACTAAAACTACATTAATCAGTATAATAACCTTCATCGCCTAATAGTGTAATAAGTGGAATAGTCTGTTAACCGTAATTATCTTTTCTTGTTCTATTATCTAATTTAAGAACTAGTGTCCTTAATGTAACCCCCTTCAATCTGTAGACTGTCCCAGCTTATAACCACGTTAAACAAGTCGATAAGGTCAACAAAATGGTCTTTACGTGAAAAGTGTCATGAATTTCCTGGTTACACAATTGTACTATTCAGTTAGAGAAGGGAATGATGAATAAAAGCAGTACTCATTGTAACCCAGATGAGGAAGGGTTTCCTTTTGAGTCTGGTTCCTCTCAAGTTTTCTTCCTCATAGCGTCTCAGGGAGTTTTTCCTCACCACCATTGCTTCTGGCTTGCTCATTTTCAATTTAGATCCTGAATATATATATATATAATATATATATATATATATATATATATATATATATAAAATGCACGCTGTCACAAAGCAGCTTTACAGATTTATATAATTATTTTGTTTCTGTAAAGCTTTTTGTGACCGTGCATTATTAAAAGTGCTATACAAATAAACATGTAATTGAATTAAACTCAGCTTTACAGGTTATGGCCCATTTGAGGTCACTCAAAAATGCCAGTGTAGCTCCTGCATACCTCTTGATTATAAAGAAAACCACCGTTGTGCGTGACAGAAGTCCTTTTATATAGTGTATGTGTGGCAGTCAGGGAAAACCCATAAAAGGTTTCTATCACACTTCCAAAAAAACCTTCCAAAAAAATCGACATCTTTTCTTCTTCTAGCATATTTTACACGTTAACTTTAATCAAACTCTGTTTCTTTTTTTGTTCACTTTTTGCCAGACGTAACCAGAACTTGGTTCGACTAATCTGAGTATAGAGAAGAATCCATTGGGTGTCCTTGTTAGTCACTGCTCTAAATAGTTCTCTACATTGTCAATGTTTCGAGATCTCCTCTTGATTGTGTGCGAATGGTTTCAGTGTCACACTTTTGCAAGAGCTGTTACTGTGAAACATCACACTTACTTTTATCGAGGAGTCTCTGCTGCACTCATTGAAATGCACGATGTTGTGTAGTCATAAGCAGTTTTGCTAAGTAAAGTTTGTATCTGTGGAATGCTCGGACATTTGATAACCCGGTCCGGTCAGGTTCAAAGAGTGCAACAATGTAAAACCGGTAGAAACGCAACTGCTGGTGTTTCATCTCAGTGTCAGCCTCTGAACCTTAGACAAGCTAGTGTTGTGGCCTTTGCATCGTTGCTTGCTCGGCGCAGAATATTGTTGTCTTGGACCTCTCCACAACCCCCCTCTATATCAGTCTGGATTAAAGATCTAATGTTCTTTTTGAAACTGGAAAAAATCAAGTAGAACATCAGAGGTAGCGGAGATTAATTTTTAGGAAAATGGCAACAGTTTATTACCTACTTCAAGGATGTACGCACCCTGGAGGTAGATTAAGGAGAGGTGGATGGTCAACACTATCCATCTTACCCCCCCTTCTTTTTCCCTGTTTTTTTTTTATTTTTTTAATTTTTTTAAATTTCTTTTTAATTTAAAATTTCTTTTAATTTATTTTCTTTGATTCTGTATGGATTTATGAAAATAATACGAGACATATGTAATTGAATTACATGTACATGAATTATAAATAAATGAATCATATGTAAACATTCCTGGGTGGGGTGGGAGGGGCTGTTATTGGGGTAAAAAATATTGATTCTGTATTGATATATTTTGTTGTACTCTGAAAAGTGTATGAGAATCAATAAAAAATATAAATCCAAAAAAAAAAGGGACAATGGACAGGACCATGTACCATCAAATCTTGGGTGTCCTTGGGTGAGAACCTCCTTCCCTCAGCAAAGGCATTGAAAATGAAAAGTAATTACTACGTCATTACCAAGTAATAAGTCATGTTTTGAAGAGGGGTCAAATACTTATTTCCCTCATTAAAATGCAAATCAATTTATAACATTTAAAAAAAGAAAAAAAAAGAAACGCAACTGCTATAAATAAATATACAGGACACGGTCCTGATGAGTTCCAGTAACATGCCGTAAGTCTGTTATCACGTTTCCGAGATATCAACAGTACAATACACTCTGACTAAACAAGTCAACGTCGAGTCCGTTCAAGTGGGTTTTTATCGTCAATCCTCTATATAGCTTGTATACATTGGAACGAAATATTCAGGACCGTGGTGCAACACAGAACAGTATGCAGGACGACATAAAGTGCAAATGCACAACAGTGTGAGATGAGCACAAGACATTGAATGCACAGAACAGGACAATAAATATACCAACACGTGCTGTAAACATGAGTATCATGAGGTTGATGTACGCATGTTGAAGATAACTGTGCAAAATGGATAAATACATATCGCTTCTGTGTGTCCATTTATTTATTTATTTATTTATTTTCATTTTGTGCAGCCAAATATGTAGACTCCAAACTACGCGCCGGTAACAAAGAGGCCACAGAAGAGGAGCTGGAGAGAATCCTCGACAAGATCATGATTATCTTCCGCTTTATCCACGGTACTAGTGTAAATGTTTATTTAGAAAAGAAGCCGCTCGGCTTGATCTCTTGATGTGTTGTCTATATGTTTATGTCTTCCATAGCATATATTGACGTTTCCAGAATTGCTTCCAAAAGTGCACCTTTGATCTTTCCTCTACAGGTAAAGACGTGTTTGAAGCGTTCTACAAAAAAGACCTAGCGAAGCGCTTGCTGGTGGGCAAAAGTGCCTCTGTGGATGCCGAGAAATCCATGCTGTCCAAACTCAAGCATGGTGAGATCCCTCTGTATCTGCTTTTAAGCGTGATCAACTTGGTGAAACCCGTTCATTTAGACAGGAACCAAGAAGGAAATGAACCTGACCCGAGCTGTAGTTAAGGATGGAAAGTCCACCGGGCGATTTCCCAACACAGAGAACAAGCAAAAAGCACAGTGTCACATGAGTATGTGAACAGGAAGTCTCTCAGCAGCTGTGGTTTAACACCAGAGCTGACGGTGTTTGCGGTGCTCGATCACTCTGTGCAACATTAGCTGATAGTTTCCAGCTGTTGCATGATTACTAAGTAGATATTTATGCCCAAATGTGTGCGCCACGATTAACGTTAATTAAAACACAGGAAACTCCAGATATCAGGAGATTTTCACACCGGCTGTGAAAGGTGCAGTGAGACTTTTCATCTCTAAAATATTGAATTCTACCGAGTTTGGGTTTAATAATGTATACACACTTTTAACGAAAGTTCAGGGAAAGCCGGGCTTGCTGTATAAGTCGTAAACCAATCGCCTGTGATGAGTTTCAGTAACGTGCCGTAAATCTGTTATCATGTCTCCGAGATATAAATGATCAGAGAATGACATGCAAGTCTGTTATCTGGGATGGCGGAATGACATTGGGACTTTCACATGCTGTAATTTACATGTATATTTACGACTCTGATATTTTTATGGGTGTGAACGTGTAGTGATGTTTGCAACCCATTTTGGTGCATTTTTTTAAGTTTTATAATCATTGTAGAAATCGTGTATTTAAAAAAAAAATGTTGAAGTGGAGATTTGAGACACTAACATGTAGCAGAGTAATGGGCCTGTAACTGAGTTAATGGTCTTCAGACATGACGTGATGTACGGTTGTGGTCTCTTGCAGAATGTGGTGCAGCGTTCACCAGCAAGCTCGAGGGCATGTTCAAAGATATGGAACTCTCCAAAGACGTTATGATCCAGTTCAAACAGGTACACACTTATCTTAATCCTCATCTTGGCCATCATCTTGTTCCTGTACTTTGTGGAAAATCGTGATCGGAGTCCGGGACGGTTTTGCAGTATCGTTTGTGAGCTAGACAAATAGCAACCCACAGGGTTCATGAGAGCATTTGAGTTCCCCAAAAACACTTCCGTTTTTCTCTGATTTCCAACACCTTAAACAGTATACATATACAGCATAGCACAACAGTACAGCATAAATAGAGTAGATGTATATAATTAAAAAAAAAAAAACAGTCTACACACCCCTGTCAAAATGGCAATGCTGGTTGAATGTAACAAAAATCTCCTGAATTCTTCAGATCTCTGGGCTAACGGGTAGTGGCAAGATGGAAGCCTTTTTTTTTTGGCGATAATACCACCGGATTTATTTGGCACAAAAAACGCCAGCACATCACCAAAAGAACATCATCCTCATGGGCAAACATGGTGGTTTGGTGGGTCTGCTTTTCTTCAGCTGGAACTGGGGCTTTAATCAGAGTGGAGGGAATAATGAACAGCTCCAAATACCAGTCAATTTTGGCACATTAAGTCTTCTGCTAAAACTCTTTTGATGAAGAGGAATTTCAGCTTTCAGCATGAAGACGAGCCAAAGCAAACCTCCAGATCGACAAAGGAACGGCTTCACCAAAACAAGATGAAGGATTTGGAACGAGCCAGTCAGAGTCCAGACCTAAATCCAATCAAAGATCTGTGGGGTGACCTGAAGAGCGCTGTGTACAGGAGACGCCCTTACAATCTGACAGAGTTAGAATAGTTTCGTAAGAAAGCATGAGAAAATATTGCCAAGACGAGACTGATTGACTCTTACCCAAAAAGATTGAATGCTGTGATCAAATCTAAAGCTGCTTCAAATAAGTATTAGTTTAGGGGTGTGCACCAGGTTACTGTAAAAACTAATCAAATGTATTTTATCTTTTTTTTTCTTTTTCTTCCCTATAATGATTCTTATTGTTTTTAACTTTAATATGTTAAAATAAGATTTCACAAAGAAAAGGTTCTGACATGATTTTATTTATTTTTACATCACAAAAACCTGCCATTTTAAGAGGGGTGTGTTGACTTTTTATATCCTTCTGTAAAATAGGTCTTCTGTTCCATCTAGTACTATTATCTGAGTCAGGTCCTTCTCTGAAGTCACATGCGGTCACATCTGTTGCATTATCAAGCATTTAATCTCATTCTTCTTCTTTTTTTCTGTTTTTTTTTTGGGGTGGGGATCGTTAAGATGAGCACCAGCATGTGGTTGTGGTAACTGAGCTCATAGTTTCCATGTCTTGCCATTTCAGTACATGCAGAATCAGAGTGAACCCAGCAACATCGATCTGACTGTCAACATCCTCACCATGGGCTACTGGCCAACCTACACCCCCATGGATGTCCATCTGCCTGCTGAGGTTCATATAGTTCAAGTCATGTGCACCAAAAAAAACCAATCTATATTAACCATACTCTACCGCACAACTGGCTTTTGTGCTCACAATAGAAACGTGTTCAAGATTTGTGCAGTGTATATTTGTTCTGAGGAAATGAGAGATGATAGAGGACTTTGTGTGTGTGTGTGTGTGTGTGTGTGTGTGTGTGTGTGTGTGTGTGTGTTTGTCCGTTTAGATGGTAAAACTTCAGGAGGTGTTCAAAACGTTCTATCTTGGGAAGCACAGTGGGCGAAAGCTTCAATGGCAGCCCACGCTGGGCCATGCGGTGCTTAAATCTGAGTTTAAAGAGGTTAGTCTGTAACTTAACCATGATGCACTTAACATCATCACGATGTGGGTTTGTGTACAACTTTGATCTGGCTTTCTTTCTCTCCAGGGTAAAAAGGAGCTGCAGGTATCTTTATTCCAGACACTTGTTCTGCTCATGTTTAATGAAGGGGAGGAGTTTACGCTAGAAGAGATCCAAACAGCTACAGGAATAGGTAAAGAAAAGTCATTTTGATTGATTACTTGGTTGCTTTTTTCTTTGCTCATATTTACCAGGGGTGCCAATATT
The DNA here is from genome assembly GCA_022414735.1 of Noturus placidus. Taxonomy (NCBI): domain Eukaryota; kingdom Metazoa; phylum Chordata; class Actinopteri; order Siluriformes; family Ictaluridae; genus Noturus; species Noturus placidus. The sequence goes on from JAFFST010052852.1 coordinate 25,598, forward strand.
AGAGGAGGCCACTGTATATAGCTGTAGTAATTGATAACGTACGAGCGTTTATGTGTATATTAATAAACAAAACTACCGACATAAAACTCTGCAAGTCCTTTGGCTTTGCATTCATTGTCACGTGTCGCGTATTAAAGGGCCTGAATTTAAAGTGTCTTGTGCACGTGTCCTGTTTCTACTGTCATTACACAGACTGGAGATGTTCTGCTGTCAGTGTAAACAAACGTGAGTGAAATGATTTGTTTGCTAATTAAAGGAATACTCAGCCCAGACATACTGATAAGGCTAACTATGAACAGAACAACCATGTTTGTTTTAGAACGATTTTTTATTCAGGATTTCAGTAATAATAGTAATAAGATATAACGTTCTACGTGTAGATGGAGCAGACTTGGCGACATTTTACTTCATAACTAACAAAACCCAAATACCCCATTCTCCAAAGAGAACATCATCCCTGTAGTAAAAGCTTCTCTGACTTGTGGTTTGCAGCGTCAGGAACCAAGTGCCGTGACATTATTGTAGAATGACGTGTGATTACAGCTGCGTTATTCAGCAGGAAAACAAGCTCAAGCACGAGCATGGGCGACGAAATGGTTGCGGTTACGACAGAATCGGAGAATTAAAGCAAACGAGTAGTTACTTTGCGTGTAATTTAACTGTGCATACACATATGGAAATGAATATTCAATTGATTCAATTAAAGTTACATCATTACTTGAGTCCCTGTATAAGAATATATTGTACTTTCCCTGTATGCTGTGTGAATTTCTGTTTAAGAGCTCAGTGAAGTGTTTAATTGTCCCCTCAGAGGAGAGTGAGCTGAGACGCACGCTGCAGTCGCTGGCATGCGGGAAAGCTCGTGTACTTAATAAAAATCCCAGAGGGAAAGATGTGGAGGACGGAGACCGCTTCAACTTCAACAACGACTTCAAACATAAACTGTTCCGCATTAAGATCAACCAAATTCAGATGAAGGAGACGGTAGGTCTTTCCTGTACTCATCCACAATCAGTCTGAAATGTTGTATGGTTTTTTTTCCCCCTCACTCCTCCAGCTACATTGTCTTGCTCGTTCGATACCCCAATATTTTTCGTATCCTTACAAAGTCCATATTAATCTTCAGAATGATGTATCATGAGTAGGGATGGGTGGTGTGTTTACTGCTGTTTTTAGCAACCGTTGTGTGTTGCTTATCAGTTTCGAATGTTATTGGTACGGTTACTGATTAGCTAGATGTTAAATAAGTTGGACCATTTATAATACTCACAACTTTTATGATTCTGTTATCACATACACGCTGTAGGCTGATTAGACGAGATTGAAACAAGTAGGGTTGTAAGCCTTTGCACTCAGCTTGCATTTCTGGAGATTTTTATTGTGCTTGGTCAACAGGTGTTTTGCTAAATTGCTTATATTCCCTCACCTGGCTGGACGATGAGCGCGTTCTTGTTATTTACGTGACTAAACTGAGGCGACGCTTATATTCTCTGTTTTTCTTGTTTAGGCAAAAAGACTCTGTTGTTTATGTCCGCATGTGCAACATTAGCCTCTAAACCTCTTGCAGTTAAATATGTGTTTCTGATTGGTCAGGTGTGGATAAATTTTCTACAACAACAGCTCTGTTATCATTTCCATAGTAAGAGCTTACACTGGGACTTGAACGGTGGACACGCCACATAAACATAGTATGTAATGTATGTAAGGGCAGAGTCGTAATGTATGTAAGGGCAGTTATAGTGCAGTTTTCTGTGGGAAGACTTTATGTAGTATTTTTTGGAAGGCATCCAACATGCGAACGTTTATCAAGACAGAGGGTTTTAAAGTGCACCTATTATAGTTTTGCAGATATTACCTTTCATGTATTGTGTGTTAGAGCTGTTTGTGAATGAAAAAGGTCTGCAAAGTTTCAAAAACCAAATCGCATGACAGTTATTGACTTGAAGGATTCAGAACAGCTGAAACGAGTCGTGAGTAATTCCAGACTCGCTTCCTGCACTAACCCATGTCGTTCCAGACTCGCCTCCTGCACTAACCCACGTCGTTCCAGACTCGCCTCCTGCACTAACCCACGTCGTTCCAGACTCGCCTCCTGCACTAACCCACGTCGTTCCAGACTCGCCTCCTGCACTAACCCACGTCGTTCCAGACTCGCCTCCTGCACTAACC
>JAFFST010052852.1:29234-40857 GCA_022414735.1 Noturus placidus
TCGTTCCAGACTCGCCTCCTGCACTAACCCACGTCGTTCCAGACTCGCCTCCTGCACTAACCCACGTCGTTCCAGACTCGCCTCCTGCACTAACCCACGTCGTTCCAGACTCGCCTCCTGCATTAACCCACATAGGTTTCTAACAAAAACCCCCGCCTCTGGTCTTCATTGGTCGCTCGCTGACAGCGGTAGACCAATCACAACAGACTAGGACATCTGACCAATCAGAGCAGAGTATGCTCTCTGAAAGGAGGAGTTTAGAATGAATCATTTAGAGCGGATCATTGTTTGTCGTTTGTGACACCAGGGGGAACGGTAACACTGCGGTTTAAATTATGAGCACATTAAAGTGTTTTTGATCTTGGATGCATGTAAATCTTTTAAAAGGAATAATAGTTTATGTCTACTATAATGTAAGCGTTAAAAGTAACTAACTTGTCTCGGGGACCCGAGATACATGGTACAATCCCATCTGAATCTATTGGACCAGCAAGGCCAGTTAATTTGTTTGTGCTATACACCAACGAGATTTGGGTTTAAGATGAAAATATGGATATTAGACCAGAGTTTTCAGATTTCAGCTTTTTATTTCCTGGTATTTACATCTATATGTGTTTTTAAACAACATAAAACCTAGAACCTTTTAAATAAGAGCACCCAGTTTGTAGACGAGCAAAAGGAAAGAAACTGAAAAGTCTTGAAGTAAATTAAACTAAACACCTATTTGATTGCAGATCCCTTGCTTGCAATAACTGCACCAAGCTTGCTACTCACTTATGTCACCAGATTGTTGGTTTCTTCTTTTGTGATGCTTTTCCTGGCTTTTACCACAGCCTCTTCCACTTGTTGTTTCAGGAGGTTTCTCAGTTGGTTTAAGGTTTGGTTATTGACTTGGCCATTCTAAAACTTTCCACTTAAGGATCTGGTTAGTTAAATAAATAAATATGAATGTTTTCCTCTCCTCAGGTAGAGGAGCAGGTGAGCACCACAGAGCGGGTCTTCCAGGACAGGCAGTACCAGATAGATGCCGCAGTGGTGAGGATCATGAAGATGAGGAAGACTCTCAGCCACAACCTTCTGGTGTCAGAACTCTACAACCAGCTCAAGTTTCCTGTGAAGGTACAGTTCTTGTCACACATTTAAGTGTAGGTCACTTTATAGCATTCTAGATTTAATTTAAAATTGATTTACATTTACTTTTTTGGCCATTAATGTACACAATGACAAAGGAAAAAATATTTTAGCATATTGATTGATTTAAAAGTAGTAGCTAGATATTCAGACCCAAATCGAGCTCGGGTACATCCTGTCTGCTTTGATCATCTTGACATGTCTCTAGAACTTGGTTGAAATCCACCTGTGGCAAATTCAGTTGATTGGACATGACTTTGAAAGGTACCCACACAATTCAGTGTGTAATGTCAGACCAAAGACCAAGCCTTGAAGTCCAAGTCGAGACATTCATCTGGGTTTATATTCACTTCTGAAGTTTTTGAATGTTCCCAGAGGCACAGTGGCCTCCATTGTGAAATGGAAGGACTCTTCCTAGAACTCAGGGAGGTTAGCAAGAACCCAATGTCCACTCGATCAGAAGTGCATCCAGGCTTCCAGTCGCCCCTGTACATGCTTGCTGCTGCTGCTGTCCGGCTTGCAGTTTACGTCGGAGCTCCACGCACGCCTTCCTTTCAGCTTTTTTTTTTAACGAGGCAACTCGTTCTCTGCGAATCAGACACAGCAGAGCACCAACGTGTTCAATAAAGCCAATGAAATTTTGGATTCTCCTCTGAATTCTTTCTTTTCGCCATCTCCACAAACTAGCTTGGTAGCTAGTTGATTAAATCTGACCTTTGTCATTTGATCTGGGAATTGTTAGGCAACTTATAAAGAACAGGTTTGCGCTCAAAGCGCATCAAATCAAGTCATCACTGCAACACTTAAATGAACTGCTTTATTGTGTTACTCATACCCCTTGCACTTCCTCCCACAGCCAGGAGACCTGAAGAAGCGTATCGAGTCCCTCATTGATCGAGACTACATGGAGAGAGACAAGGAGAGCCCCAACCAGTATCATTATGTTGCCTGAGATCCAGTCCGGAGGCGGAGGCACAGCCACTGATCCGAGATCTGCGCTTTACTTGGGCTACGTGCCCTAGGACAACCTGTAACCCACCCTTTTGAGGACCCTGATTATGCCCACCAGTAGTGTGACCAGGGTTGGCATGGGGCCTTACTGTACTTTAAAGCGGTGGTGTTAAAGTGTGACGTTAAGAGGATCGCACGGGGAGAATGATCAGCTAATGATTTCCACAAACAAGCACTTTGTCCTCTCAAATTTTTTTTTACATTTTTTTTTTTTGGTGGTCAGTCTTCTCTGTTGATGTCTCCCACATGCACTCATACTTTAGTTAACTTTGTTTGTTTCAGCTGTTCTGACTGCTGACTTTGCTAGAGAATGGGGAGTGTGTTCGGTTATGAATGGCAGCAGGCTGTGTTAGCATCAGGGTTTTTGACAGTTTTCACTCAGGCAATGGAAATGTTGATAAACTAAGCATTTTACTTGCAAAAGCTTCACTAACATACAGATACAAACAGCAAGATTGGATTCTATGACGTTCTATAGGTTTCATGCACTGAAAAAGGCTAAAATGAGTGACAATATATGAAGACTCAACAAAGTGCATTCGTGTGTGAGTGCGTGTGTGTGTGTGTGTTGTGTGGATATCTGTGCTAGATTTTTTTTTTCTCTTCTAATTCACCACTAAAGATATTCTGACCAACATTTCTGGCTCCTCACGTTTTCTAGATTACGAGGCTGTATTCTTTGTAAATACAAATAGACATTGATTAAACCATGTTTAATTAGAATGCTGTGACTCCAGATGTGGCATCAAACACCGCCATCTGCTTAGGGAAGTGTCTTTTTGTTTTTCTTACTCGTTCGTTGCATTTAATTCATTTTACTTGCATAATGCGAAGAATGTATGAAACCAGGACACACCATCCCTGATGACCAGGAAGTCCCGTACTTTTATCTCCTAGTCACCATGATGCACAAGATACTTAATAAGAGAATGTTAATAATAGTTAAAGCATGCTGGATTCCCTCCACTCCGGTTCTAAACGTGGCCGACTGTGTCCTTCAGGGATTCCTGGATCTAGATGGCACATACCACAGCTGTGGCTCGAATCTGGGTCCTGACCGTTGTGTCCTGATGTGTTTCAGCAGTGCTTTAATTGTCTCTGTGTGTATGTGTGTGTGTTACAATCAGCAATCTGTATATCCAGATGCACTCATGTGCTTCTCCCTCAAACCAGACTGAATCCCCCATCCCTATACTGAACTACGCAATCATTTGTTGAAGAAACCGACGGTCCCTGGCCAGAAGGAGAAGTGGTTGAGGGTAAAACAAAACACAAAGCAAAGTGCTAAACATCTCAAGCAGCTGTGAAATGGTTGCCTTGAGCAGTTCTGGGTTAACGCTTACACGCCAATTGCACTCATGTAAACAATTTTAGAATGACAGGAAAACCAAGGTCTAACCAGATTGCTACTCAGCAAGTGGTTTAGTCAAAACCAATTGATAACATCACACTCCTTTTAAAGCATGTGACACTGACGTGTGTGTGACCTTAGGGAATTGGACATATCCAAAACACCACGCTGCTTACTATGCTAGACGGGATGTTAAAATCATACACATTTAGTTGCTGTACCAGTTAGTTTATTAGGTGCAGGGGTTGGAAGTCAAAGGTCAAAAGTTTGTGGACACCTCACCAACCACAATGCAAAAGGAGCTTCTCGATAGTGAATCTGTTTTGTAGAGAGGCGAGATCCTCTACATCATTCTGTGGCGTATCATACATTTTTTTTACCCTGATTGGTGGATGAAAGGAATGAAGAAAATGAAACAGCCTGGTGTTTATCTCCTCGGCCTGTCATTAAAATAGGACCAGTTTAGGGACTGTCTTGGGCTCGATTAACCTCCGAAGTAGTGAACTGTGCAGTTAGTGTTATACACTATCCTCTACATCAGTGGTAACCAACCCTGTTCCTGGAGATCTACCATCTTGAAGACTTCAACCATAATCGAGCCGACCTGACTATCTAATCTTTGCTTTAAAAAGTTCTTGATCACCTAAAACAGATGTGATAGAATTTTGATTAGCGATGAAACATGCAGGAAAGAAGGTTATTGACCACTGGTCTACATTAGAACCTCCACTCATCTATAAAGGCTTTCCACTAGATTGTGGAGCATGGCTGTAGGGATCTCAGTCCATTCAGCCTCTTCATGTTAAGTGAGGAGGGCTGGAGCCTCCAGCCTGGAGGTGCAGTCGGTTCTATACAACTCAGTTGGAAACCATTGGTAATTACACAGATCCTAAATTAGCGTTTGCATCATACAGACCAACTTTCCCTTGTTTCAGCACACATTACTCAGCATGTCAGTACTCGGTCTTGGACCAAACCCTTCTGTGAACAAATCTTGAACTTCACTCGTGTATGGAGAAGTGGATTCAGGATCATATAGAGCAACGCGTGAGGAGCGCATTAGATGTGCGCGTTTGAGGCCTTCAGGGTTACGTAGGGTTTGCGCAGAATGACGCATGCGCCGATAAACGTTTCCTGGAAATCATTTGTCCGAGCAGTCCAGCGGGATTGTCAAAGCGTCAACTGATTACCAAGTGTGTAACATTTGGTTAAAAAAAAAAATTAAAAAATAATAAAAAATAAATATATTATTAAAAATATATATATTTTTTTTAGTGGTTTAAAATTATTTTGTAACGAGTTAAAAAGTGAACAGTTCGCCGTGGCGGTGTAACCACGTGACCTTGCTGCTGGGCGACTCACATGACTAGAACATTCCCGGTGTTGATATTCAGGCGCGTGAACGAGCAGCCCTGCTGTCTGGAGAGGGCGCGTGTGTTTTCTCTTCTCAAACAAACAACCCAAAGCTCAAGACGGAAGGAATTGAACAGAAGACGAAGAAGAATCTGACGGAATTAAATTAAATTAAATTAAAAGACTGCACATTTGTTCGTGTTGCCGGTGCGGGTGCAGCGCGTGACTGTGGGCGGTGTTTACTGCTGTCATTGCTTGGAACAGCCTTTCTCTTTATCTCTGCGCGTGCACTATTACCTGTGTGAAAACATGCCCCACAGACTACCGTCAGTCACCGCCATTAGCTGCTTTATTGTCTTCGGTAAGTCTACTATTCCTCTTTAAAACGACGACATTAAGTCGTATGGTGTCGCGGCTTACTTCAAAGTATCTTTATTGTATTGGAAAGTTGTGAAATTGTCTTGTTTTAACTGTAAAAATAGCGTGTCGTGGCGCGACCTTTCTTTCCTCCAGTCTGAAAGCCCGTGTTGTTTAGGATGCCATCTGTTTGTAGGTTTGTATTAAAAAACTACGCCATAAGTGTGTGTAACCTTGCCAGAGCGTTCTCGACAGGCCTTGTGTGTGTGTGTGTGTGTGTGTGTGTGTGTTGGGAATTTGTGCCGTAATTCGAGGCGTCACTGAGCTTTTGAATGCACCGTAATTCCGTGTGTAAACACAATTCCTCCCATGCACACATCCCATAATTTAATAAAGCTGGTGGAATTGTGCCGGCGTAGCAGCGCGAGCGTTGTCCGGCCTCGGATCACGTGACCACCAGCAGCACTAACAGTAGTGTCTCTGTGCCTCAAAATGGCTCAGTCCACCCTGCATAAGAGCAGTGTCTCACTCTCATCATGTGTCCTGCACACCCAGGAGTCCACTGTGTGCCCACTATCACGCCATTTCAGCTTCTTTGTCTGTCTCTGTGTGTGTGTGTGTGTGTGTGTGTGTGTGTGTGCGCGCGCGAGAGAGATTGACCAGCTCAATAAACTGTACACTGTGTGTATAATAAGGTTCTTTCCTTTTAGACTGTGAGTCCAGTTTATTTCTATGAGTTATACTTATGGTACTTTTTGAAGTCCTTAAAGCCCTGTTCGAGCTGGATTAGTTTTGTGGCGTAATGTAATTCCTGTTAGTTCTTTTTTTTTTTGTTTGTTTTTTTTATGAACTGCACGTTCCTGCATCTGGGACAAAAACTACACCGTCTTCTATCTAGTAGGGATGGGCGATATGGACTTAAAACTATATCACGATACTATCTGGTGTTTATTGCGATAACGATATCTGTGACGATATAAATATAGAACCGTCCACCGCTGTTTTTATCTCCAAGTGATGGCTGTGATCTCGAGAGCCTCAGAAACACAAACGCTGATCTAAAAGTGAAAGTGATTTTCTGAAACCAAACCAGTTTCAGATTGTAGAGGTGGCTCTTCATTTAGTGACAAAAACCTCGGTGGGCATCCTACACCGTGTATATATTCCATTTGAAGGAATGTGTTGGAGGGGTTATTTCCTGCGAGGAAACCGAGGGTTCGCACATTTGTCTACAGAACAGAAATACGAAAAGGAAGCGCTGTTGTCTATGGTCCGCCTGTCCAAACCAAACCACAAACCGTCCATGGAGTGTCGTCCATCCAGATTTAAAACCGAACAAAAAGAAGGACTTCTCAAGGAAGTGACACTTCTGTTGTTCTTGCATCTGTTATCGAGTTAGTAACAAAGGTTAGCAAAGAGTGCAAACCGGTTATACGTGTGACCTTCACGCAGAGCCACAAGACCTACAGGAAGTGCTTATGATGAACATGAATACTATCCGTTTGTATTCGTATGAGGTGCATGTGAGGTGCTTTGATGTGGTGATTATGTATATAGGCTACATCGAGTAGACACTCTTCTGTATTTACGGAATTTGGTAGACAACCTTATCCAGAGAGACTTCGAGAAGTTCTTTGAAGACTGTCAATGAGTACATCTTAATACTGGCTCACTAGGTCACGGGCCAAGAATACCATCGGGGAGGAAATATAGTAAAAAACACCCATTTGAATTTTATGTCTGAGATTTATACAGAGATTATTTATCGATCATAACTCCTACATGTCTCAGGAAATCGAATCCCTTTTCAATAGTGCTTCAGTTTAATACACGAACACGAGTCAAATCTTTCACTCACTGGTTCCTTCAAATTCAGTTTAGAGTCTGATGCCACAAATAAGTGTGTTTGGATGAATTTTAGCAGGTTTTTTTTTCTCCATTATACAATACAACTTGTCTAAAATAGGAATAATCTGACTGTTTATTTATTTATTTATTTATTTATTAAGACTTTAGAGTTACTTCACAGATCTGTAATTACTGTCTGTGTGAATGAGGTCACATGTGCGTATGAGTCAGTCCTGTTTCCTCATGGGGAAAAAACTTTTAGCTTACTATCATTTTCCACACAATAGTGAAAGCTTGTAGCTGAATTTTTGTGCTTGCACAGTCAGGGCTGTGACACAGCTTCTTCTTTTCCTTTTCTCACTTTTCTTTTGAAGACCGTATACAAATGGCGGTGCTACATCCACACATGCAGGATCATATAAAGGGGAACACCGCTGTAGGCCACTGTCGGATTCTTGTCTAGTTTTTATAAATTTTTAATGAGTTTCTATATTCTAGATTGAAATATGTACTAGGTTAGACATGCCGGATGGGTCCGTGTAGAAAGAGAACACGGGCGGCTGTGGCTCAGTTGGTAGAGCGGGTTGTCCACTACTGCACTAATCGTAGGGTTGGTGGTTCGAATCCCGGCCCGGATGATCCCATGCCGAAGTGTCCTTGGGCAAGACACCCTTATTGTGTGGTTTTAATGTATTTAGCAATCAGAGCTGATGTGCTTTGAGACAATGTCTGTTGTAAAAAACGCTATACAAATAAAATTGAATTGAATGTGTAGCATCACAAGTGTTTAAGAAGTCTGTGTGTGTGACTGACTGTAAGCATTACTCCGAATTCTTAGTAACCCGCATGATGGGATTGCACAACAGTGGTATTTTCAACCCGTATGGCTTCTTCATTTTTTTCAGTGTTTTTAGTAAACCTCCATCTAGAATCTAATCAGGTGTTGAATGGTTCTAATATAACGCGTGGTTGTACCCAAAGTTTAGTTAATACAATGAATCAGTTTTATTATATATTTCATTTAAGTGTGTGTGTGTGTGTTTCCTGACAATGGAAGGGGAAAGGGGAAACGCACATTCTATCCATCCACAATGTCAAAAAAAAAACGAGCCCAGAGGGTTCAGTAGTGTTGCACTTAAAATGATTAATATATCAGTGCATAATAGTGTCCCTCAGAACAGTTTTAGTTAATATACAGGGTGTCCCAAAAGTCTCCATATACAGGGGACTACGTTCGCCAGTCCCACGTCGGTTGTGCCTTCGTAGACGCCCACTTCTAGGTCTGTACGCAAATCTTCCGGTCTTTTTCAATTTGTTAAGTTGTGTCAACTGTGTCAGGTGTAATGTGCTCACCATGTTCCCTGTTAAAGTCCAGCACAACATTGCGGCAGCTTCCCGATCCAGCCGTGAGAATTGATTTCAGTACGTTCGTCTTTTGTCAAAGGCGTTCTTAAAGGCTATCTGATAAAAATGTACATTGGGGGATATAAAAAATGGACTCGTTTCAACAAGCCTATGATATACCGGGAGAGTGTGTAGTGTAGTCTGGTCAGACGAGAGCAAAATTGAACTTTTTGACTGCTATACTACACACCATGTCTGGAGAAGAAATGGCACTGCACCTCACCCTAAAAACACTACACCACCAGTGAAGTGTGGAAGAGGAAGCATCATGGTGTGTGGCTGATTTTCATCACATGGTACTGGCAGACTTCATATAATTGAAGGAACGATGAATGGAGCCCTTTACCGGGTGATTCTATTCTTATTATTCTAGAGAAGAATCTGCTGCCATCCACCAGGATGAAGATGAGGCATGGGTGGAGTTTCCAGCGGGACAACGATCCAAATCATACAGCAAAGAAATCTCTCAGTTGGTTTCAGAGAAAAAATCAAGGTGTTAGAACGTCCCAGTCAATCACCTGACTCGAATCCAATTGAACAAGATTTAAAGACATGTTTAGAAGAACAGGCCAAAATCACACCTGAATACTGCGGCCCATTAATTTCTTTCTGCAGGAAGTGTCTTGAAGCTGTCATTACAAACAAAGGCTTCTCCACTAAGTATTAAATAATTTCAGTTTGCATGTTCAGTACTTTTTCCCCCGTGTCATTCCACTTTATTACACATGACTTTATTTATGGACTTTAATGTCGTGAATTCTTTATTTCCAGATTTCTTGAGCTAATACTGATGTCTGGTGAAAATTTCATGTGAATCGTTTTAATTTGTGCTTTGTGTTACGCTGCTCTAGGATACATTAAATGGCTTTTAAACGATTGTGTGTGCTGCCACCGCTGTTAAGGCTGACTGAATTATTTTGATGCAACTCTTTAATATGTTGTGTTTTTTTTTTTTTTTTTTTTTGTTAGCGAAAACATGAAATGGCACAATCCAGAGTCCATCATTCCCTCACTAACACCGGTTTAGTGTTAGAAGAGGCAGTTCAAGTTAAGTCAAGGCCTGTAATGCCCTCATGTGGTCGTTAAACTTAGTTGCATTTTCTTTCCTGGTGTGCAAATCTGCGTACTTGGTTAAAGAAGGAAAAGGAAGAGGAAACCTTTCTTACGCTGCTCTGTGTTACAGGCTGGCTGATTGCAGCGCATGCCGTAATATTTGAAGTAAAGGATGGAAATTCTACCTGTATCAAAGCGGACATCTCGGCCAACTTCACCATCACATACAACGTCACCACCAATGCGACGGTATGTGCACACACACACACACACACACACATTTTTAACAACAAATATCTCTTCTGTTAAAAGATGATTAATGAACCACAAGGTCAACTTTGAGTTAATTAGAAAGCTTAATTATTATTAATGATGAATAATTATGTAGTGGTACCACTTTATTAATCACGGGGAATTTATTAATCACTTATTGACCAACACGAGTCTGCATTGCTTTTCCATACAATACTGTTTTGGTCATATTTATTTAAGTGACTATACAGTCTAGCATTATAAAACATTCATCACATGCATATCACTGATCTATCCCTTGTGATCCCATACAGATCAGCATTATATTGCTTATGTCACCAACTGAAGCCTTAAAACCCGAGTTATTTATGAAGACTAAGAAAGGACTTTAAAGTGTTCATACACAGATCCAGTTTGTCTTGGTATAACAGTATGTTGATCACATGATGGTTAGCTGCTTAAACTGGACGCGGTTGTAATGAAGTGTCTTCTTTTTTTTTTGCATGTTTGTCAAGTGCTTTTTCTAGTTTCCTGTAAACAAAGTGCTTTTCATATACATGTCTGTGATACTGTGAGCAGAAAACAGTGGTTGTGCCGCTCCCGGAATCAGCAGAAGTGGGAAATGCCAGTTCCTGTGGAGACTCTCCGGCCCTGCAGGCCACATTCGGTGATGGTCACTCTCTGAAGTTGGTGTTCTCCAGCGATGGCCATATGTATCGTGTGGCCGACCTTAATGTGACCTACAACCTGAATGACAGTGCCACTTTCCCTGGGTCCTCCAGCAAGGGTACGAAACACCAAACACTCCCTTCTGTTGTTCAAGATTACTGCACTGCATTCTATGCAATAATTGTCTCAAATAAAGTACGTTTTATTTCAGGGAGGGAGTTCAGAGAATTCATGATTAGAACATTTCTGGGATATTTAAAAACTGAATGTTTAGGAGTCCCAGTCCTAAGGCATTTATGATGGAAGTATACATTAATATTATGTAAGGGTGGTACAGCATTACGGGGCATGCTGTTCTATAATAACCAGTCAGTAATAGTGATTGAGTGGTGAGATCCTCCTATACCACAGCATTTTACATTTATTCATTTAGCAGACTCTTTTATCCAAAGCGACTTACAAAGTAGAGCACACTCGCACACCAATGGGAGCAGAGCTGCCATGCAAGGTGCTAGCTTGCCATCGGGGGCAACTTAGGGTTCAGTGTCTTGGCCAAGGACACTTCAGCATGGGATCACCCGGGCCGGACCATCCTTGCCAACAATTGCTTTTTAAAAGTGTGTGTGCGTGTGTGCGTGTGTGCGTGTGTGCGTGTGTGCGTGTGTGTGTGTGTGTGTGTGTGTGTGTGTGTGTATTACAGAATGGCATGTTGCGGTTGCAGTTAATGTCCACTTCAGGGCTGCAACTAACTAACATTTTTTTTTATTTAAAATAAAATCCACAAACTGTATGTTACAAATATAAACTTCAAACTAAAATTTACATAACTGTCTGTCCAAAACAGAAAAAAACCCTAATACAAAGCTTTTTGTGAATTCATAGAAATAATGCATAAATACTTATAAATATACACAATACAAACTAAAATAAATGAAAAATATATATCTATATACATTACACACAGAATCTCACAAAAGTGAGTACACCCCTCACATTATTGTAAATATTTGATATCTTTTCATGTGACAACACTGAAGAAATGACACTTTGCTACAATGTAAAGTAGTGAGTGTACAGCTTGTGTAACAGTGTAAATTTACTCTCCTCTCAAAATAACTCAACACACACCCATTAATGTCGAAACCGCTGGCAACAAAAGTGAGTACACCCCTCAGTGAAAATGTCCAAATTGGG
>JAFFST010052852.1:41943-53304 GCA_022414735.1 Noturus placidus
TCACTGCACCTTGTGGTTTCTGTTCCTCACTGTCTCTAGACATTAACATGTGTTTTTAATTTTTATCATAGTGTTTTAATTAGACATTACAGATCTTACTTGCGCTATACTCTGTATCAGAGCGTCTACACTGCGTGTGATCAGAAACGTGGCCTCGTTACTAACACATCACTTCCGTTATAATAAACAACAGAATTTACACCGGAAGCGCACAGATACACCATATAATGACAATAAACTTCAATTAAACTGAACCTTTTACGCTGCTTGCACCAGTTTCTCCCGCTCCTTACACACAGTGGAGCATTTAGGATATAAACATGTTTGTGCTCGTGCAGCACTGTTTGATCTCCACGGTGTTTAATATAAAATGCGCCCCCTGCCTTTCTGACTTTCTTCTTCAGTCACGTGATGATTTCGCCTCTGTCTGATGGAGACTGAGGTCATGTTGGGAATAAAAGTAACGCTGACAGAAAGTAAACTGAAGAAAGTCATTATTGGTGACTAGGCTAGGATGTCTGCTAATAATGTCTTGCGCCTTCACACTTCTACTTCCGGTTAGTAAAAAAAAACCCGCTAGTGTTCTATTTGAGATTACCTTTTCTAAAATTCACACACTAGACGGTAGTGCAGAGTGCATAGTGTAAGTGTACAGCACTTCATTTGGAACACAACTTTAGTGTTTACTCTCCGAAACATGTTTTCAGAACAGAAGTAACATAATGAGTAAATCTCCCCCAAGCCACGCGCAGACCAACTAATCCATAATGAGATTCGTTGACAACGATTTTCATAATCGATTATTATTGATTTTATCGATTAGTTGTTGCAGCTGTAGTCTACTTTATTAGGAACACCTGTACACATTCATGCAGTTGTCCAATCAGAAAAGAGTCCTGCTTCAGGTCAAGCGCTTCAGTTAATGTTAACATCAGAATTCTAAAAAATAAATAAGTGACTTTGACCATGGTAGGGTTGTTGGTACCTGATGGGCTGGTTTGAGTATTTCAGAATCTGCTGATCTCTGGGTTTAAAAAACAACGATAGTCTTTAGAGCAGGGGTGTCTAATCTTATCCAGAAAGGGCCGGTGTGTAGGTTTTCATTCTAAACAAGCAGGAGCCACACCATTTTTCAATAGACTTTCAATAGACACCTAGCGTTTTAAGTCCTGAAACCGATGGGCACAGCCACAGAACTTCAGCCAAGATCAGGAATCTGAGGCTACAGTGGGCACAGGCTTGCTGAAACTGGAGGGAAGAAAAAGGTCAAGTGACTATTGGATGAAAATAACATGAGCACCTCTTATCTGTGCAGAGATCATTGTGTTGTCTACAAACACGTCTGGGATCGCAGCACAACTCAACACCACCTACAGGTGTTTGAGCTCCAGCTCAGTCAGTTTAGGAGACCCTGGAGTGACTGTCACGTTCTTCAACATCCACCTGCAGGCCTACATGCCCAACGCCAACATGAGTACTAACGGTACTGTAGTGCTGTTAATCACTATAGTGTTCATAGTGATGGTGTTTTCTTAAAGCTGTTACCTTGTGATCTTGTGTATACGACATGTACTTTATCGCTCTTGCACAAATGATGATCTTACTGCACGTCGTGTTTTAGGTTTATTTAAACTCGTGTATTGGCACGATGTAACGTGTGTTTGTGTTTTTTTTTTTTTTTTTTGCATACATCAGAGACTATTTGTACAGCTGATATTCCTTCCACCACTGTTGCACCCAGTACCACGCCTATCACCTCGACCACCCCTGTCACTCCAACCAACCCTGAGCGTGGCAACTACAGCGTTGAAAACGCCAACGGCACGTCTGCCTGTCTTCTGGCTAGAATGGGGCTGCAGCTGAATCTAACATATCTCCCCAGGAATCAGAATAAAGTAAGGACACGTGCACAGCATTGAAAAGTCATATTGTCCTTATGCAATGCAACCTCGGTTATTAGCAATATAAACGTGTGTGTATGTGTGTGTGTGTGTGTGTGTATATATATATATATATATATATATCTCACACACAAAATATTAACATCTATATAAATAATATAACGTTTATGTATAGATTAGTGAATGTTTGTATTTTTTGACCAGAATTGATTTTAAGGGCTAAACTTTCACAATTCCAGACTGTTGTGGCGATAAGGAACGTGGTGCCCAGTCGTATGGTTGCCAGCGGGTCATGTGAATCCACAACTGCTACTCTGCAGCTGACTGGAGATCTTGCCAACCTCACTTTCATGTTCACACTGGTGAGGGTCTTCAACACACTCGCACAAACCGTCCTCGCACGTTCTCTTTCTTTTACAATAACAAGTTCTAACACATGTCTTCATATCCACAGAACTCCACCACCAAAAAATACCAGCTCAGTGCTTTGAATATGTCTGCCAGTTGGGAAGATATGACGGGTAAGGAAGAGGGTACCATAGTGGCCCATGTAATAGTTAATACTGTCCGCTTGTACTGACTAGGATCTTCCACTTCCTTTACAATATATTCTCTTGCGTTTGGATGCGTTTTATTTCCGTAACAGATGGCGAGAAAAGATAGAGTTCAGTGCTCAAGGGTTGCCTTCATCATAACATCATTTTCCATGACCGATACTTGAAAATGGCACACTGTAGTTCCAAGGAAGAGTTTGTCATTGTGTTAGAAAGTCAGAGTAAAAGAAGACATTGATTTTTTTTTTAGAGAAAAAATGAATTTCATCCGCTTCAACAAGAGCTTAAAGTACATTAGAACACAAAAGATACTAGCAGCCATAGTCTACAGAACGGGACACATTGTCTTCATAAAATGTATTTTTTTATTATATACAGTGTATTCTAAAGCACCTGTGTTTTACTAACCATACAGTTCAGTCCATAATTGTAAAATATTTGGGCACAGTTTTTGAAATTTTTGCTTCTGTACACCACCACGATGGATTTGAAATGAATCAATGAAGACATGATTGAAGTGTAGACTTTCAGATTTAATTCAAGGGGTTTAACAACAATATTGCATTAACCTTTTAGGAATTACAGCCAATTATTTTTATTTATTGATTTTTTTTTTTTTTTTACCTTAAGTCCCTTAAGGCGAAGAAGCGTAAACGTTCTTAAATGACAGTCCATCACCTGTATACACGCGTAACTGAAAGTCATGTGATTTATGACCTGCTTAATAATTGCTTGGTCAGTTTACAGATAAAACACTGGAATCTAATTTGGTTCTGTTGTTAAATCGATGCTCAGTCACCGAGCAAGTACACACACATTATTCATTATCATGATGTGGCCATATGAATGCTTAATCCATGCAATAACATGTAATGTGGTTTGGACTTTATCTCCAACAGTTAGCTCTTGGTTGTAGTTTGATTGTGTGTGTGTGTGTGTGTGTGTGTGTGTGTGTGTGTGTGTGTGTGTGTGTGTGCACACGCCGGTCTCTTAAGATCCATTCAAAGTCAGCAACGGCAGTCTACAGTACATGCAGGGAACCCTGGGCCGCTCGTACATGTGCAATGTTGAGGAGGTTCTTCCTGTGGTCAGCACTTTCTCCCTCAATACCTTCGACCTGCAGATGCAGCCTTTCGGTGTCCACGACAACCAGTTTGGACCAGGTACCGTGGACCTCATAACATGCCTTTAACCTGAGCTATGTTCAGTCACTTGTCACTAGCAGTTGAGGTGCTGAAGGGGGTCTGTGGGGTGATTCCTGTTCATTTGATTCCCCAAACTGTTTTATTCCTCTTATGTCGTAGTAGTACACCCCCCCCGCCTCCCCCATTCATTAATGAACACACCTCACACTATTTATATGTTTATGGTTCCATTTAATAATGTGGAAAATCTGCATATAACGTTATAGCAGCTATATTATATACAGTACACCTCACAGTGAGTGCGCCATGTTACTGAGAAGGTCCTGTCCTCACGACTCTCCTTACACGAAGCTTCACACTACAATTAGAAGTCATTATTATTATTATTATTGGTCCTATGTGGAGCATCCACTATACAATTGCCTGTGTAGTTCTGTACAGAAACATTTAACAGTTATATTAATATAAACCTGTGAGATCATCGCAGCCATCACTATTCCTAGAAAATGAATCAAGGTCACCTTCTGACCAATCAGATTCAAGAATAGTCAAAGTGTTCTAGTCCGCAAGTGGAACTCTGTAACACCATACCCAGATCATTATTCACCTCATTCTTGTGTGATCATTTTTTAATTAATTTTTTGCTTCTTTTAATCTGTTTAGCCGACGTGTGTGCAGTGCAGAAGGACAACATGCTGGTGCCCATTATTGTCGGTGCCTCCCTGGCTGGCCTCGTCCTCATAGTCCTTGTCGCCTACCTGATCGGCAGGAAGAGGAGTCACGCAGGCTACCAGACCATCTAAACCACTATTGTCTGTCCAGGACTATACTTTGTGTGCGTGTTTGTGTGTGTGTGTGAGAGAGTTTGAGTACTTCTTGTTTCCTGGTTGTTAAACCTTCTGTCTTCATTCACCTTTATCTACATAAGAAAAAAAGCCACTTAAATATTACTACCAGCGCTGTTTGACTGACTGACTGACTTGTTGAAATGTAATTTGCAGGAGTCACTTATGACCCCTGTACAGTAGGTGGCAGTCTAAACCTAAAATGTGGTCCAGTAATTCCTCATTAAATACAGAGAAGTGGTGTTGCCACTCTGGTACCAAGCCCAAAACCCATAATCCAATAAACCTTGACTAAAGCGTTGTAACTCTGACATTCCCTCTTCTGACTAGGAAATTACCAATGAAACCCCCCCCCCCCCCCCCCCACCCGGGACTGCCTATTCGGAAAGTCTGGACAAGTCTGCGCAACCTTGAGTTCAGTATATACCGTCATGTTAACACGGTTGCTCGATCAACACTGACACATTAGCTGGTTCAGTCTCAAGCACTGACCATACAGTTTGTTGCATGAGCATGTTAGCTGGCTAGCTTGTTGCTATTAAAAAAAATGCACCCCCACTTCGTGGCTTGATTGAGCCGTGCTTGAAAATGATGCCGTTTCCTCCAACTTCCGCGTCAAATGCAGCATAATATTTATTCAGAAGTAGGCCACTGATCGGACAGTTGAGAAACCTGATCATGGAAAGTGGCAGTGAATTTCCAGCAAAAGGTTGTTTATCCTAATGATTTGCTGTGGTTGCCACAGTGAAGCGAAAGCGTTCTCGAATATCGAATACGAACGTTCGGATGTCACTGAGGAAACGCACTTTTACGGGAATATGAAGGGGGGGGGGATAAGGTTTCATCACAACTAGCGACATTCAAGTTGAAAGCTAATGATTGCAGATAACTAGGAGGAAATTACAGCCAGTGATGTATTGAGGTTCCACACTGGCAGTATATTGTAAGCATTATGCTATTAATTTTACAGTAACGGCCACCTGTGCACTTAGCTAGCTAGCTCGCATGTTCTCAACAGCGATGCTGCTTTCGAATAGGATAGAGTAGAGCATGAATGTGGGAATGCAAGCAGAAGACACATGGAGTCAAAGGTGAAAGGCTAGGCATGCTAGACAGCTGGGAAATATGGAACCTAGTTAATGACTTAACAGCACATAGCCGTTCAGGCTTTATACAGACGATGTAAAGGCATTAGAAGCAAGACGGAACTGTAGGGAATAGCAACATTTTCCTCAGAGAAGATTCATGCTACAAAACAGTTACACAGCTTCAACCAATCGTGAATAACAGGAGAGCGATATGTAAATACAGCGAATACGACCCCATTTAAATGTGACCTATGATATGAAAGCAAATCAATGTCTTGCCTCCTGTCAAGGATTTGCCCAATGTTCTGGAACAGCTCAGATTCTGTTAGTGGTGTTTTTAGTAAAAATTTGGCTTGCCTTTATCGATCATGGCTGAAATGTTTGTACCAACATCTGCTCACTTTTAAGAGGTTGTTTAAAAAAAAAAACCAAAACGTTTTAATGTTTGTGTAATAATTACTCGCATGGAACTTCGTAGGTTTGTACGTGAGCAAGTAAGTTATAAAATGGCAAAGTTGTTCCAAACATCGCTCCTCTGGAATTATCCAGCCTTTGATTTCATGGCGCAGATGTTCACGATTCAAGAGTCACGGGTGTGGGGATGTGGACTGGCCTGAGCTCTGACCCTCCACAATAACGTGTACGACTGAGAGAACAAGTGTTCCACACCCAGACACACACTTGTGCTATCATTGAGAGAGCGAGTGCTAGCAGGCTTGTGGGAGAACCGCGTCGAATGAGGAGGCGTACAGGTTCAGTTTCAATAATTGATGCACTTGTCTCATATTTTCTCCCAGTTAGGCAGCTCGAATTAGGGCTTGGGTCTCGTTTCATGCTGTCTTTCTGTCGCTCTCACCAAGAAATTTAGCAAGTAACCATTCTCAGCTTGGCGTATGAACTTTACACTGAAGTTAAAGTGAAAGCTCCCACGTGTCGTTTAAAGCGAAGAACGTACTGACAGCAATTTGACTCATTGAGTCGTTGATCTGTTTTGGTAAATATTAAAGCAAACCTCTTGTGACTCATCATCCGAAACCCGTTTCACATTTTTAGGTAGGACACCAAAGAACAAAGACATCTTGTTCAGTATCGGTGTGTATTTAGGCCTTCGGTGGATTGGGTTAGTGTGAACTGTGAAGGCTGGGATTTTTTGTTTGTTTGTTTGTTTGGGGTTTTTTCTTCTTCTATCCAGATATTCTCTCCACTTGCTTTTTTCTTTTTGTAACTGCGGCCATTTTGACCTTTTGTGGAGATTCCAGTGGGGAGGGAAAACCATGATCATCTGCATACACTTCATTATTTACTTTCTCACACACTGATACTAATTCACATCTTGTCCTTTGACTCCACACGCCACAGTTACTTTGTATAAAGGTGTACAATTTCAGTTTCCACGAAAGAACTAAACCCGAGATGCAGTTGAATTAGTTTTTGATGTGACATTATGTGGAAACTGTGTGTTGGTCCTGTAGCATGAGCTAACTGGAGATGCTGTTAACAGGGAGAAGTGGCGTAATGTGGGGTGTAGCAGCAGAACATTGAGTCTGGAAATTATCTTCAGGGATATAATCATTCTCTCGAGCACACAATGAAACCTTGGATCAGGACAAGAAGTCAAAGAAAGTGTCTAATTTCAGTGCATGGGTTTTTTGCTTTGCAGCTCAGATTTGTTTTTTTTTTTTTCCTGCATTGTATACTGTACCGCAGACTTGACACTTTTCCAAGCCTGTCGCTTTGTCTAATCTCTTTGGGTTGAAGGTTTGATCATTATATAATTGCAGTGATCTGATCTTTTATTTTTGTAGAGAACATTTTTAATGCGTGGTGAGGTCAATAAATGAAGTGAACACTTTATTCGTCCTGCTGTTGTATAATTACACAAACACAGATAATGTTGGAGTAAATCTCCCACTGGACCGCCGTCGCATCACACCAGCTCACCTGTAGAAGTGATCATATCTGCACTACACTGCAGAAATGAGTGAATCTCGTCAACTCTGTGGATATCTCCTATTAAAAGATTACTGAAGCTCATTTCTGGACACTTTCTTCTCATTTAAACTACACTTTCTTATTCTATTTTGCTTCTCTCTAGAAATCAAAGCTTTAAATGGGTCCAATTATCTGCCAATAGAATAAGAAAAAGTGTGGCTTGAAATGAGTAGAACGTGTCTAGTATCTTATAGTTGGTGGTTCCTAATCTTATGGTTAAATGGTAAATGGCACACTTACATAGCGCTTTTATTCAAAGCGCTTTACACTGTGTCTCATTCACCCATTCACTCTCTCACTCACATACACACGCGCGCACACACACACCAATGGTAGCAGAGCTGCCATGCAAGGCACTAACTTGCCATCGGGAGCAACTTGGGGTTCAGTGTCTTGCCCAAGGACACTTCGGCATGTGGACCGGGACTCGAACCCCAAACCCTACGATTAGTGGACAGCCCGCTCTACTTCCTGAGCCACAGCCGCCCATGTGTAGGAAATAGGCCAGTGGTAGCTCCGTGATGTTGGACTACTGCTCAGAAGGTCACAAGTTCAAATCCCAGCACTACCAAGCTGCCACTGCTGGGTCCTTGAGCAAGGATGCAACAACTGCTCAGTTGTTAAATGAGATAAATGTACATCGCTCTGGAGAAAGGCATCTGCCAAAATCCTGTAAAAGTGATATATGTAAGATTTATTTGACTAGATGTCTTTTTTCTGTACAGGTTGACACTTGACCATCACACGCATTTGTGGTTCTTCCCCACACTGTTGCCATAAGATTGGGAGCACAATTGTACTGAATGTCTTTATTTGCTGCAGCGTTACAATTTCACTTCACTGGAACTACACGGTCTGAACCCATCCTGGTGTGACGATACCCCTGAGCTGCACAAACTGAGCACCATGAAGACACAGCTCGTTAAGATTGGACTGGAAGAACTCGAGTGTCCTGCACAGAGCCCTAAACTCAAACCCTCTGAACACCTTTGGGATGAACTGCTTCTCAGACCTCCTCGTCCAACATCAGAGCCTGACCTCACTAATGCTCTTGTAGCTAAATGAACACAAGTCCCCACAGCCACACACCATCTAGTGGAAAACCTTCCCAGAAGACTGAGTTTATTATAACAACTTACAGTAGGGGGGCTAAATGTTCAACAAGCACATATGGGTGTGATAGTCCGGTGTCCACAAACATGTGGTTAGTGTATGTAATTATGTCTCGTAATGTTACTGCCCCAAAGTTGATTATTTTCCCATAACGGAATTCACTGAAATGTTCTATTCTTTTTATACCACAACAATTACAGTTTATCGTTTAATGAAAGACACCATATCTAACTCTTTATAGCTACATTTACTGGTCTGGAACAGCTACTTCCTGTTAGAGCAGCCATAAACGTCATGACACTGGAGACTCCTAAACGTTAAACTTCTCACAGAAAGTTTAAGGGGCGGATGTGGCGCAGGTGGTGGAGCGGGTTGTCCACTAATCGTAGGGTTGGCAGTTCTATTCCCGGCCCACATGACTCCACATACCGAAGTGTCCTTGGGCAAGACACTGAACCCCAAGTTGCTCCCGATGGCAAGTTAGCGCCTTGAGACCCTTTAACCCTCAGAAAATATGATACTATCAGCTCAGGTTGCCTTAGGTCCATAATAAATAACACACCCACGTGTAGGTTTTGATTGTAATCCAGATACTTTAATATTACCCCATTAGAAAATAAGACCCCACAATCAGAGTTCATTAGAAACTGCAGCACTGTATCGCAAGAAAAGCGTGATCGTAGGTGTCTTGAGAATTTCCCGTACCAGCAACTTCAGACACGAATTTCATGATTTTCAGTAAAGTACCAACTTAAACATGATCTCTGACAAACGTGCTTAGGAATAAAAATAAAAATAATAATGCAACAGTTCTGAGCTCTTCATATTACAGTCATCTGATAGATCCCAAAATGGTCTATCTGGAGAAATGTACAAGGTAACCAAAATATAACTGTACAAGCTTCTGGAGGAAACGCTACATCATGTGGATACGTTTAAAGACTTGTGCAATCACCAATCGTGACCCAAAAGACCCCAATAATAATAACAATAATAATAATAATAATAATAAGGTCGCTCGGCTCATTGGCTGCAAGTCCGTATGATTAAATGGGACGTGTACTGGATGGAATATTGAAGCATATGACCCTGGTTTCTTACTGTAGTGTAGCTTAGTGTTGAGGTTCTATACAGAATTTAGTTCCCTGTACCTCGATCACTTCATATTTAATCATTATTATTATCAGGTTGGGAACAGTTTCAGCCATCGGATTTAAAAATAATAATAATAATAATAATAATAATAATAATAATAACAACAACAGGACAGTGCAAATACAAGTCTGGAATGTTTGAAGAATTAGGGGGTGAGTCAGGATTACTCGGCCATAATCCGTGCTCGGCACACCGCCCGCAGCTTGGTGATGGTCGCCATGGAGAGGCTTCCAGGTTCTTTAAAAACGTTCTGCAGGAAAGACAGTGAAAGAGCTGGATCAGGAAATTAGGAAGCTTGTCACACAGGAGGAATTTAAACATGAGGTGAAGAGTTATTGTGACTAAAGCCTGTTTAAAAAAGAAAAAGAAATAAATAAAGTGTGTAGTCTCATTTTCGACATTTGAAACCTTTCCAGGAAGGTTGTGCACTCGCAGGGATGAAAGGGATTACAACGTGTAATGAAATATAAAACATATTAGAAGATTATGTTTGAAAAAGTGAAGAGGTTTAGATGATTAATACATACAGCTATGGTCTACACACACACACACACACACACACACACCCCGACAGGGTAAGTACAGTAGCTAGTAAAGTGTTTGAAAATCCCTGGAAAGCTAGAAATGAACGCAAAAATCTATCATTTTTTTACATTTTAGAAACCGCAGCAATATCAAGCATTTTTTGACCGCAAGAAATCATTGAAATAAAAATAATATGAATAATACTGAATAATATTTGCTCTGTCCCTTTACACCAGTGGTTCTGAACACAGGGGCGGAAAAATCGGAAGGGGGCGCCCAAAAAACCACAATCAGGGCATCTGCGATGGACTGGCACCCTGTCCAGGGTGTACCCCGCCTTGTGCCCGATGCTCCCTGGGATAGGCTCCAGGTTCCCCTGTGACCCTGAAAAGGAGTAAGCGGTAGAGGATGGATGGATGGATGGACGGACGGACAGACAGGGCATCATTTGGGTCCTCGGTGTATTTTATTGCTTTTCAAAAGGAATATGCATAAATTAAAAACTGTGTTCCCTCTCCTGCTGTATTTTCTTTTTGCTAAGAGGCGGAGTTTAGCCTGCCTTTTATCTAGCGGTCAATGCAGACCTGTGGTGCATAAGTAACTTTTCAGACCCCTTTAGAGACTTTTAGCAACTTTCCGAATGTCCCCAGTACTGTCCTGCAAGTGCGAGGTCTTGCTTTCCTGCTGCACTCACACCTCTCTCGGAGTCTGCTCTGTTTGAGAGCCGGAGATTTAACAATGTCATGGATAACGAGACGCGCCCTTCGTCCCAATTTACATCATTCGTATGTGAATGTTTTCAGAACACAAGATGAATGGAATGTTTTACATGTGAAATAGTCCATGTTATTACAGCCTAGTTCTCTTGTTCAAAGTAATTTAAAAAAGTAAAAAGCACAAAAGCAAAAAAAAAAAAATCTATCTATCTATCCATCTATCTATCTATTGAGCCATCAAAACAGATTATAGATTAGGTTATATATAGAATGATGTTATATAGAATATTGATAAATCATTAAACCTGGTCTCCTCCAACATGGGGG
>JAFFST010052852.1:74815-93545 GCA_022414735.1 Noturus placidus
AATTTTAACCAACTTCCCTGTCCCTGCTGAAGAAAAGCAGGCCCAAACCACGATGCTGCCACCACCATGTTTGACAGTGCGGATGGTGTGTTCAGGGTGATGAGCTGTGTTGCTTTTACGCCAAACATAACGTTTTGCATTGTTGCCAAAAAGTTCGAGCACCTTCTTCCACATGTTTGGTGCGTCTCCCAGGTGGCTTGTGACAAACTTTAAACGACACTTTTTATGGATATCTTTGAGAAATGGCTTTCTTTGCACTCTTCCATAAAGGCCAGATTTGTGCAGTATACGACTGATTGTTGTCCCATGGATAGAGTCTCCCACCTCAGCTGTAGATCTCTGCAGGTCATCCAGAGTGATCATGGGCCTCTTGGTTGCATCTCTGATCAGTCTTCTCCTTGTATGAGCTGAGAGTTTAGAGGGACGGCCGGGTCTTGGTAGATTTGCAGTGGTCTGATACTCCTTTCATTTCACTATTATCGCTTGTACAGTGCTCCTTGGGATGTTTAAAGCTTGGGTAATCTTTCTGTATCCAAATCCGACTTTAAACTTCTCCACAACAGTATCTCGGACCTGCCTGATGTGTTCCTTGTTCTTCATGATGCTCTCTGTGCTTTAAGCGGACCTCTGAGACTATCAAAGAGCAGGTGCATTTTTACGGAGACTTGATTACACACAGGTGGATTCTATTTATCAATATTACACATTTAGGTCAACATTGGATCATTCAGAGATCCTCACTGAACTTCCCGAGAGAGTTTGCTGCACTGAAAGTAAAGGGGGGCTGAATAATTTTGCGCGCCCAATATTTCAGTTTTTTATTTGTTGAAAAAGTTTGAAATATCCAATAAATTTGTTTCCACTTCATGATTGTGTCCCACCTGTTGTTGATTCTTCACAAAAAATTACAGTTTTATATCTTTATGTTTGAGGCCTGAAACGTGGCAAACAGTTCAAGGGGGCCGAATACTTTCACAAGGCACTGTATATATATATATATATATCTATAATGACATGTAAACCATAAATAAATGTATTAACAACAGTGATGGACTTCTATCTCCTACAGAAAATGATGTACGTACATAATAGCTTCTTTTTTCATTTTTGTTCCTCCTTTAAAGATCTATACCACTCCCTTGTGAGCCGGGTGTGTTGCTCATGTAGCAGAACCTCCCACTGGAATTTCCATGACCTCACTTTATTTACTGTGCATAATTAAATACAATAGCTGGGGTCAAAGCTCAAAAATGCGTTTCATTGTTAAGTATTTCTGTTAGAAACACATGGGCAGGTGGAGCAGAGTGCTGACGGTGCCCTCCACAAATATTAGGAGAGTGAATGTTTAATGTTTTGCAGGAGTATACATGGTCACCATGTGAAAATCTCTGCTTCTCCTGTATGTCTTTAACTGCACTCATTCATATCCAGTATATATGTATGATATGTATATATGTATATATACTCAACAAAAAAAAAAAAAAGAAGAAATTTAAAAGATAATTTGTAATTGTAAAACCCAAATAAGATTTACAAATTTTTATTGGAAAGTGTTTAAACAATGTTTTTCATGCTCGTTCAGTGACGCATATACAATTATTGCACATGCACCTGTGGAACTGTCCTGAAAACACGAACAGTTACAATAACTTATGACACTAGATTAGCTACATCACTCTCCTCTCCTCTCCTCTCCACCAATAGCTGCTGTGGAGGATATAGGATGCCGTCTCATCATCAGGGTGGATGCTACACACTGGTGGTAATTGAGATTTCCCCCATACCCAGACTTTGAGTGTCTAGAAAAGTGCTTCATAAATGTAACTGTAACTAATTAACTAAATAAATACACCTTGCTACTGACTCCGAAAAACAGTAGAAGATGTCTAGGGTTCCTGCTCACCTGCGTAAACATGCCATAGGCCTGCTCAGGGAGGCATGAGGACTGCAGATGTGTCCAGAGCAATAAACTGTAATGGATGTGTGTCCCTCAAGACGTGATAGAGAACTTGCAGATGCCTTGGAGGAAGAGTGGAGTAACATCTCATAGCACTGACCGATCTGGTGCAGTCCATGAGGATGAGATACACTGTAGTACTTAAAGTAGCTGGAGAACACCAGATACTGACTGTGACATTTAATATTGACCTCCCCTTTGTTCAGGGACTCATTATTCCATTTCTGTTCCTCAAATGTCTGTAAAACTTCTTCAGATTATGTCTCCGTTGTTGAATGTTATAATATAATATTTACTGTATAATGTATTTGATCCTCAAACCAAATATTATTGCTCCAATTTAAATAACAAGTAAAAGGTGACATTCAATTGGCTTTGCTCTACAGTATAACTTTGATGGGTGCCTCAGTACTTCTACATGCACAGTAGAATTACATCTATGAAATCAAAGCTATCCAATACATACTGAACAAAATAATAAACAAAAATACAAAACATTCCCACTCTTATTTTCTATTGGCTCACAAGAACAAGGTTTATGAATTCACAGGTCAACAGACGACGTCCTTTCCCCTTCGGTGAAACGTTTAACTGCTGTTTAGCTGACAAAGCAGAAATGTGTATTTTTCTTAAATGTCTCCCATAGCAAGGGATGATACAGATATTATACATATAGGCACATCTGATTTTGTACACTGCACAGCCAAAAGTTTGTGGACACCTCGCCTGTCGGGTGAAAAGACTTGGGGTGCAGTTGGTGTTCAGTTCAAAGGTGTTCACAGGGGTTGAGGTCAGGGCTCATGTCTTCATGGAACTTGCTTTGTGCACAGAGGCATTGTCACGCTAGAACAGGTTTGGATCTTAGTTCCAGTGAAGTGAAATTATAAATCTACAGCATACGAAGACATTCTTCACAATTGTGTGCTTCCAACGCCGTGGCAACAGTTTGAAGAAGAACCATATATACTGTAGATGTGATGGTTAGGTGTCTACATACAGTACTTTTGGCCATATAGCGTATAGAATAACTTCCTCACTCTTTACTGACGCTGACTAATAAATGAGCAGTTCAGAAGTGCTGACTGCATGTTGAGGGTTCAGAAGTTGAAAGTATAGTGAACCTAACAGATTCTAAAAGGTTAGTACACCTAACCTTGGGTGTATAAGTTCTCATCACTGAGGGATCACTATAATTGGTGATGGTAAATTTTGCCCATCCTTCATCATTTGTGAAAGTTGTCTCTTTGATGTCTTCTGGCTGCATGACTTGCCTTCTGGAATCACTTTGCTTAGTATACATTTTCCTGAGGGATAAGTGATGTCTTGCCCATTGCCATTGCTAGCATGACTTGCTGAATCGTGGCAGGATTTTGCTGTGCATGAGGTTACATTTTGAGATGTGTCTTATGGTTGTCACAGAACTCGTTTGTGCTGTTTATTGGTTTTATAAGAGTGAATAATGATGTAGAAGAGGTCATGGGCTCCAGACTCTCACTGTCAGTTCTCATGGGTTTACCCACCAGTACGTCTGATGAAAGACAGTTGTTGGAAGTCATGTTCTTCTCTGGTGAATATGATCCTAGGTTCAGAAAAGCATGATTTGAACTGAAGTATAGGACTTTTGAGACACATCATAAGGGCATCTTTTTCACAATCACCTGATGAATCTCCATCATTAATTGTAAGTACAGGTCTTTTGTGACAATCATCTGGAAGCCCAATTGGTGAATGCTGATCTTTATATCGAACGAACTCTGCTATATCATTCTGAAATATCTCCTTGTGCATTTTATGCTGAATCTCAGAAGCCAGTGGCTTCATAATTTGTAAACCTGCCTGGTCAGAGCATGGCACCTCTGTACCCTTCTGATGAGGTTGTAGCTCCAGTGAATGTTCCAAACTCACTCTAGTTGAACAGGCCCATTCCCAAATATCAGGGTGAGGTAAGACTATAACTAGATTCCACTTTTGTGGGTTCTCAATCACTAGAAGTACATATTCAGGCTCAGATTGGGAGTCCACCAACAAATCAAGGAAGGAAATCATCTTGACTCTCACTGTCTGCTGAGTCAGAGGTAAAGAGAGACTGCTTGCTGGTTTTGTTCAGCTTTGAGTAAGCCACACAATGAACTTCTTTCTATTGCCAAAGGCCTCTGCAGTTCCTAAGGACTAGTGCTGTGTATCTTTGAGCTGGTATATTTAACCATCACTGGCATCTCTTGCTTGTAAAAAATCAATAAATCTTGCGCTTTCTTTGGTTTAGTCACTTTCTTCATCCCCATTGGGTTAGACTCATCTGCACAGTCTTGCCACTTATACTCAATTAAATTGCTTCTTTTTTGTATTTGTATTTTTTTTTTTACAGGTTTGACAGATCTTCAAGGCTCTTCATCATATCAGACAAGATAAGACCCGTGTTAACCTGTCTGAACAAGTCTCTAGTCTCAAACACCTTCTTATTTTGCTCAACAGCTACACATTTGGCAATCATGTCTCGCACCCTGAACCTCCCTCACTCAAATCCTTGCCCTGTATCACTAATGGGTTTGTCCACTTCCTTGATTCTGTGGACTGTTTTTAATTTCACAGTGCTAACTTCCCTTCTATGGGTTAAGGCTGACCTGGGGTTGGCTAACAGATACTTGGTTTGAAGAAGCTGGGAAGTGGTAGGTTAATGAACTGCTGCTTTCTTGGTATTCCTAATCATGGCATTATTTTTACTGGCCTCTTCTGGGTATCTACACCCTGCCTTGGCATCTCCTGGGTTATATATTACTGTAAAGTGTCCAGAATCTCTCGGACCAATGGATTGGTTGAGTGTTCCAAGACTAGCTGTTTAAGTGTCCTGCCATTTATTGCTATGTTGGTCTTTGGACTCCTTGAGGCGTTTCCCGTTCTGCTCTACATGAAATAAAAGAGTCCTTCTTTATACTCAGAGATCCTCAATAGAGTATCTGTAATAGTCTTCTATGTACAGAGTCCTTCACTTAGCAAAAGCAAGGCAGGAATGGGAATTTGGTTATTCTCGAAGAATCAAACCCTCTGTTTTAAAGCTGCTCTGTGCGTTCGAGATAAATAAGAGATGGGTTTATAGCAGGGACATAATAGGGCAAGAGGAGGTTTAGATGATTTTTAGGGAATTTTTAGGTTTCACACTACATCATTTTTGATGTTCAATGATTGCCCATAAGGACCTTAGTCTTCTCTGGGAACTCTTCAGAGATCGGTGGAATACAAATGATTTAAAAGCATTCCATTGCACAAATGCCTAAGAACATTACATCATATCATCTAGTGTAAAAGGTCAGAAGTTTAAACAAGTACTAGAATACTATTTGTTTAGTTTTATGATACTGCAATTAGGAATAGGATTTTGGGTTTTTTTTTTTTGTTGTTTGTAAAAATTAAATCTTACAAATTCAGGTCTGTTTAAGGTCTTTTAATTTACATAATATACAAGCACCTGAACATGCAGGACTTTTTACTATAATTTGATCAGAGATCATGAATTGGCAAAGCTCCTGGCCAAACTACATAAAAGTCACTTGGGGCAAACAATCATACGGGTTTTCTTTTGCAAGTTACACATAATTTGTCATTAAAACTGCAATAATATAGATGAACCGTGTGAACTCCCTGTGTGAACAAGGTGAGGAGCAGAGTGTTTCTTCTCTGTAGCTGCCATTTGGTACAGTTTGGCTCCAAGCTCTTGTAGTTTCTCCCTCTTATCCAGGTCTTGGTAGAGTCCTGAAGGCACTTGGTTCAGTCCATAAAGTAGCCCATAGAGACAGCCAGCAATCAGACCTGTAGCACTGCTCTCTCCTAGAACAGTGCAATCATTAACGTTAGTGTCAAGATGTCTATACTTCTATACTATCTATACCTCTACAGCATACAGGGCTGCTTGAAAGTTTGTGAACCCTTTAGAATTTTCTATATTTCTGCATATTAATGACCTAAAACATCTTCAGAAGTCCTAAAAGTAGACAAAGAGTACACAATTAAACAAATGAGAAATATTATACTTGGTCATTTATTTATTGAGGAAAATGATCCACTATTACATATCTGTGAGTGGGGAAAGTATGTGAACATCTAGCAGATTAATTTGAAGGTGAAATAAGAGTCAGGTTTTTTCAATCAATGGGATGAAACTCAGGTGTGAGTGAGCGTGGTGTTTTATTTAAAGAACAGGAATCTATCAGAGTCTGATCTTCATAACACATGTTTGTGGAAGTGTATCTTGACACAAACAAAGGAGATTTCTGAGGAACTCAGAAAAAGAGTTGTTGATGCTCATCAGGCTGGAAAAGTTTACAAAACCATCTCTTAAGACTTTGGACTCTACCAATCTGCAGTCAGACAGATTGTGTAGAAATGGAGGAAATGTAAGACCACTGTTATTCTCCCCAGGAGTGTTTCACCAACAAAAATCACTCCAAGAGCAAGACGTGTAATAGCCGCAAGGTCACAAAAGAACCCAAGGTAACTTCTAAGCAACTAAAGGCCTCTCTCACATTGGCTAATGTTAATGTTCATAAGTCTACCTTCAGGAGAACACTGAACAACAATGTTGTGCATGACAGGGCTCCAAGGAAAAAACACAGCTCTCCAAAAAGAACACTGGTGCTGACTGCAGTTTGCCAACAATCATGTGGACAAGCCAGAAGGCTGTTGGAACAAAGTTTTGTGGATAAAAGTGTTATATATGGAGAAAGGACAACACTGCTTTACAGCACAATAATCTTATCCTATCAGTCAAACATGGTGGTGGTAGTATCATGGTTTGCTGCATCTGGACCAGGACGACGTTCCATCATTGATGGAACAATAAATTTTGAATTATACCAACAAATTGTCAAGAATTCCAGGAAAATGTGAGGACATCCGTTCATGAACTGAATCTCAAGAGAAAGTGGGTCATGCAGCAAAACAACGCCCCTGAAAACACACAACTCTTGCAGCACTACTAAACAACAGTTAAAGAAGAATAAAGTTAATGTTGTGGAATGGCCAAGTCAAAGTCCTGACCTTAATCCAATAGAAGTGTTGGGGCGGCTGTGGCTCAGTCGGTAGAGCAGGTTGTCCACTAATCCACTAATCGTAGGGTTGGCGGTTCGAATCCCGGCCCGGGTGATCCCATGCTGAAGTGTCCTTGGGCAAGACACTGAACCCTAAGTTGCCCCCGATGGCAAGCTAGCACCTTGCATGGCAGCTCTGCTACCATTGGTGTGTGAGTGTGCTCTCATTTGTAAGTCGCTTTAGAGCGTCTGCTAAATGAATAAATGTAAATGTTGTGGAAGAACACAAGCAGTTCATGTGAGGAAACCCACCAACATCCCAGAGTTGAAGCTGTTCTGTACTGAGGAACGGGATAAAATTCCTCCGAGTCAATGTGCAGGACTGATAAACAGTTACAGGAAATATTTAGTTGCAGTTATTACTGCACAAGGGGATCACACCAGATACTGAAAGCAAAGGTTCTCATACATTTGCCACTCGCAGATATGTAATATTGTCTCATTTTCCTCAATAAATAAATGACTAAGTATTATATTTTTGTCTCATTTGTTTAACTGGGTTCTCTTTATCTACTTTTAGGACTTGTGAGAAAATCTGAAGATGTTTTAGGTCATATTTGTGCTGACATGTACGAAATATGTCTGCAAGCACCACTGTAATACTGAAGGTTTAACTATTTTATTACAAAATCATCCAATAATGTTTACATTGATATAAAAATGATCACAGGATGGAATATGTGCTGATCACATATCAGTGTTCTCATTTGGGCCCAAAAAAACAAATGTGCATAATTATATTACATACACTTTTTTTGTAATGAATTTGGTTTTGGGTTAATATTGACACTTCACCTCCATGAAACATGGCCCGTTTGCACAGCTCGCCCCAGTCTGAGCCTGCAGCCAACAGAGCATCATAGGCAATCATAGGTGCATCGTGGCCCCTATGTCCTCCTCTGCCTTCTGAGCTCCAGCTCTTGTACACCTGAGAGAGTGAGCATACTGTAAGCACTGTTACTGACAACTAATGATACTGACAACTATTTTTAATGCTGGTGATTTTACTGACAGTAGATAAGCTGCTTGGGTATAAACAAAGATAAAGTCTAATTTATATTCTAGTTGACTGTGTCTATGGGCATCACAGCTACATTAGAAATGTATTTAGTTAGTTTGAATGCTTAGTTAGCTTGTCCTTTCATTCATTCATCTTCAGTAAGCGTCACCGTGGATGCTGAGCCTATCCCGGGAACAATGAGCCCCAAGTGGGAATATGCCCTGGATTGACCTAGTGAGAGACTGAAGTCTCATCCACCTGGCATGCAGTCGTCTCCATGCAGACGTGGGGAGAACATGCAAAACTCCACACAGAGAGTAACCTGAGCTCAGGATCAAACTGGGAGCTTAAAGGCAGCAACACTACCTGCTGCACCACTATGCCACACCCTAGTTTGTTCTTTATTTTCATAATCATTCATAATCATCCCCAATCATGTTTAGATGTCTTCCTTAAACTTTAAATAAATCAACTGTGTTTGTTTAATGTTTAAAGTTACACAGTGTCATAGACAAACCTACATACTGTACATAGTTGGGTTAGAACATCTACCTTTGTGCTTCCAGAACTGTAATTACTGTGTACAATTACTGAGCTCTACTGGTATGTCCAGCTTTTTGTTTGCTAGTGGATTTGCCCATGGGTGTGTGTGTGTGTGTGTGTGTGTGTGTGTCTGTGTCTATAAAAAGGCTTTTCGTTGCCAAGGTGTCACACAAGAAACATGTCATGATAGGTAAAAGCAAAGCGCTCTTCCAAGACCTTCACAACTTTATTGTTGCGAAACATATTGATGGAATCGGATACAGATGTATTTCAAAACTTCTGAATCCTCCAGTAAACACCATTGGGGCCATTATCTGCAAGTAGAATCAACATCACTCCGTCTTCAACCGGCCACACAGAGGAGTTCCTCGCAAGATTTCTGACCAGGGGGTCAGAAGAATAGTCAGAAGAGTAGCCCAAGAGCCAAGGACCACTCGGAAAGAGCTCCAGAAACACTTGGAGGCAGCAGGTGCCATTGTCACAGAGAAAACAATAGGCAATACACTCCACTGCTCACTAATGATACTAATAACCCTAACCCAATACCAACAGTGAAGTGTGGAGGTGGAAGCATCATGGTGTGGGGCTGATTTTCATCACATGGTACTGGAAGACTTCATATAATTGAAGGAATGATGAATGGAGCCCTTTAGCGGGAGATTCTTGAGAAGAATCTGCTGCTATCCACCAGGATGATGAAGATAAGACGTGGGTGTACTTCCAGCAGGACAATGATCCAAATCATACAGCAAAGGAATCTCTCAATTGGTTTCAGAGAAAAAAATCAAGGTGTTAGAACGTCCCAGTCAATCACCTGACTCGAATCCAGTTGAACAAGATTTAAAGACAATATGTTTAGAAAGAAGCGTCCTGAATTTATTAAATAAATTTCAGTTAGTGTGTACAATACTTCTTTCCTGCGTCATTCCACTTTATTACACATAACTTTATTTACGGACTTTAATGTTGTGAATTCTTTATATTTCCAGATGTCTTGAGTTAATACTGATGTCTGGTAAAAAATGCATGTGAACAACCTCATTATAAATATGTTTACTGAAAAAAATGTTTACATGTTCAATACTTATTTTCCCCACTGTGTATTATATTTATTACATTAAACTGGATAGATAGGGACGGGACAAACCTAACCCATTCCACTCTACCCATTGGTCCCTACCAACTTCTAGTCCAAACCTATGCCTGTAGATTCTATAATAACTGTTGGATAACAACATAAAATGTAAGGTAATTAAGATGCAATTACAAATATTTAATTCTAACCTTATCTGTCTCATCTGCATCATATGACTTAGGAAAAAGAGGGTTGTTCTGTCCTTCCTCCTCAATCCCTCTCTCCTGCAAATAGAACTGCCACTTGGCTTCAAAGTAAAACCATTTCTCCTGGTATTCTGTAAACAGAGATGATTCACAGAGTGAGCAGAGTTTAGGAAAGTTGCTCTTATACTATTACATGTTTAAACCTGGAAGCATTAAGGCAACCTTAAGGATTACACACTGTCGATAAAATATGTCATGTCTGATTACTCTGCAGTCCTTTCCGCACACCTCTAATGTTCACACACTGACAAGCCACTTTAATAGGAACACCTGTATCCCTGTTCATTCATGCAGTTCCCCAATCTCCAGTTACACGTTAAGAGATTCAGTCAACATTCACAACAAACATCAGAAATGGGGGAAATGTACTGTAATCTCTGTAACTTTGATTGGGGCATGGCTGAGGCTGGATTGAGATAAAGTGCTGATCTCTTGGGATTTTTATGCACCACAATCTATGGAGTTGGTGCGAAAACAAAGAAATGTCCAATGAGTGGCAGATCCGCAGGTGGAAATGCCTTGTCAGGTCAGAGGACAATGTCGACACTGATTCAAGCTCAGATTCAAATAAGTTCTCTTTAGAACTGTGTTGAGAAGAAAAGCATCTCAGAATGCATGACACGCCGAACCTCGAGGCAGATTGGCTACAATAGCAGACCACATCGTGCACAGGCATTCATATTAAGGTGGCCAGATGTTCTGAAAGACTTCTTGTCAAAACGTATTCACATCCATACATAATGAGATTCCCAACATAAAGTTTATACATTGCGTGTTATTTTCTTACATGCATCGTGTCACACATTGCTCTTAGGTTAATAACCTGCCATGTGGCGTATAGTCTTCCTGCAGTAATCTTCAGCCTTGGGTATCACCTTCATGAGATCACGGCCCCAGCTCACCACCGGCTTGCCTTGGACTGCATACGAGGCAAACAGGGCAGTACAGAGAGATCCCAAAAAGCCTGCACATGAAACAAGAGTCTTAGCTTCCATGCCGGTCCTGTTCTAACTAGCCCTCATTAATCACTCTCTAAGTGTACATCACCTACCGCTATTTCTTTCTGATTTTCATTTGATGTTTATTCACATTTATTGTCATTGTAGTAATAGAAGAAAAATGTGATTTTTTTTTGTGGTAGCAAATAGTTTAATAAAATCCCAACATGACAGTCATTAATGACTGTACATTAATAATCTCATTGCTGCCTGTACAGTTAGATAGCTAGTTACGGTTATATAACGCTTTTTTAGACACTCAAAGCACTTTACATAGTATTGGGGGAGGGATCTCCTCAACCACCACTAGTGTGTAGCATCCACGTGGATGATGTGACGGCAGCCATAGTGCCCCAGATCTCCCAGCACACACCAGCTACTAGTGGAGAGGAGAGATTGATGTAGCCAATTCTGGGATGGGGATTATCCCAAAGCTGCTTTGAGACAATGTACCATTGTAAAAGCGCTATACAAATTGATAAAATTAAATTATTATTAGGGGGCCATGATAGAGAAAGGCCAATGGGGGAATTTTTCCAGGACACCGGGGTTATACCCCTACTCTTTTACAACAAGTGTACTGGAATTTTAAATGACCACAGAGTCAGGACCTCGGGTTAACATTTTTTTTTTTGAGTTTCCCAAAAAATTGCTTCGAACAACACCGATATTTAATGTACATCAACAGGACATCTATCCATCCATCTATTTTCTGTACTGCTTATTCTACACAGGGTCACGGGGAGCCTGGAGCCTATCCAGCCATCCACTGCACAACACTATCGTTAAGCGAAATAGCTTGACCAGTTGGAGGCTTCGCTCACTGCCATGCACAACTGACAGGCTGAGGAAGTCTTTTGACCCTAGGGCTATACAACTCTTCAATGCCTCACTTAAAGGAAGAGGTGAGATAGACTTCTCTGAATAGTCTATCTGCCTCTCCACCTTTTCCTACATTCTCATACACCATTGACCATCTCATACATGTTTACCTCCTTTAACAATGTTATAACAATGTATGTTGACCATCTCATACACATTTGCAATATTGTGTACTGGCCCACTGTGTGACTGTTTATTAGCCCACATGCACAACCCCTACCTCTATTTCCCAGTCTGTCTTTGTTTTATCTTACTATATTGTATGTTGTATTGTGTGTGTGATGCCTTGAGCTACTGGGACCTTGAATATCCCCCTGGGGGATCAATAAAGAAAGAAAGAAAGAAAAAGTAAGTAAGCAAGTGTGTCTGTCTGTGTGTCTGTGTGTCTGTCTGTGTGTCTGTCTGTGTGTCTGTGTGTCTGTCTGTCTATCTATCTATCTATCTATCTATATCCCAAGGAACTCGAGGCAGGGGAAAACTCAGTGCAGAGCACAGTATCACGGCATGGAATTTGGAAATGCCAATCAGCCTAAAATACATGTCTTTGGACCGGAGGAAACCGGAGAACCCGGAGGAAAACCCAAAGCACGAGGAGAACATGCAAGCTCCGCACACACAGGGAAGAAGCGGGATTCGACCCCCCTACATAAAATTCGACCCCCTCTTAGCCACCATGGCCCCTACAATCTTCTAAAGCAAAAATCAGCTGTCGAGATCCAAATCTAAAAGCAGTGAGCTGGTAAGATGCCATTTTGCAACATTTGGTGAAGGTTGTGACGTTTTCATCACAATCCAGAAAGTGTTAATAAAATATCTTTAAAACTCTGGTCTGTGTTGCATCCCACCAATCAGGAAGCATCTAGCCTTGCCTGTCAATCACATTTCTGGTGTATTCAGAAAGCTCCCCATCTTGCTCTGGCGTTTTGTATGCATGTGTTTTTGGGGCGTGGCTTTAAAGGAAACACTGAAGAGGAAATATGTCTTTCCAATCTGCTTGCTAATTCCCACTTAAGTTTGACTATACCTTTGATAATGAATGACTGGACCATACCATTGGAAGTTGTTTTCTTTGCTATTGAGGATTCTATGACTTGCTGGGGCATGAGGACCATGTGATACCTATGGGGTGGTTGTGGGTCATCCGGCCTATTTCGATGCTCACTTCCACCAGGTTTTCAAGTCTTTCAGACTGCCAGTAGCGCATGCCCACACACACAGCCTTCGTGGCGGCTCCAAAACCAGAACCTGTCAGCATTGGTAAATACACATATCATCATGTCAGATAATTATAAATACAAACCGAGTAATTAGCAGATCCGGTACAGGACTGGATCACTGCTGTAGATGAAGGAGTACCTTTCTCATTAAATGGTGTGTGCCAGGCCAACAGGAAGTTGTTGGGTTTGAGGTGGGCACAAGATTCTACTGTGCTGGGGTCAGGAGTTCGGCCTTGAAGGGACACCATGGCTGCCACAAAGAGCCGCACAACCTCTCTGTACAAGTCTTCCAGACACCAGAAATCTCAGCAAAACAACACAATGCAGCATAGTCGGTTATGCAGTTTGTGACATTTCCCCCACTTTTTGCTAAATGATGTCACACATCAGAACAGTGAACATCTCTGTATGTGGTATGATCATGCTTGGCATTCCAGGCAACTGACCAGCAGTGTGTCAAGCTAAATTTAACTGCGTGTATGAGATAGTTGGGTAGGGATACTTTCCGGACATTAGTGGGGCTCATCAGTAGCCACACACCCTCTATTCTGTCTGCCCACATCCATAAAACAGAGCTCATATATATCTCCAGCAGGCTTAGGCATTCCCTTCGTGGCTGCTGATGTAAACTGCTGTGGATGTGATTATTATTGGGTTCTAATTACATAAGACATTATTAAGGGCTTATAATGTAGGTAACCTCCTGCCCTTAACCATACTCGGTGCAAAAAAAAACAAAAAAAACAAAAAGAGTACGGTTTGACTGTGTGTTTGAGCCTACTGTGTTTTTCTCAGTGGTACTGAAATTTGAATAAACAGGGACCTAATCCCAGAGTTTGTCCGCTTTCATGTTAGATTAACCACAGCACACTTGGAATGACCCGCTGACGATACCGGTCCAGTGGCCAGTGAGTATCACGTTTAAGTTCTATTCTCAGCTTGGTGGCCAAAGACAACCGGAGTTTAGGCGTCGTATAATAACAGGTCGATGGAATCAGACTTGAGGGTTTTAAGGTATTAAAGATGGCAGGGTTAACTATAACTTAAGTTATACATTGCTGAATACAGATGAAACAAGAGGACAAATTCAAATTCCATTCTTGTATTGGTAAGAGGGTGATAACAGGGAGCAGGGTGTGTGAATAACTGTTTATGAGATCAAATGTCTGCCCAGGTCAGGATAATGATGGCGTGGAAAGACTACGCTGGGACTTATGTGGGAAATCTAGAGAAACAATACCAGACTCTATCCATGATCTCCAACAACCATACACATTTACTATTAAGCAACTTACTTCCTTCCTCCGAAACTAAAATCAAGCGGTTTCCCTAATCCTAAGAACGTATCAGCACTTTATTGTTAAAGCAATGGCAATACAGAATCTAGTCAGATTAAACCTGTTACGTGTTGGAAGTGTGAAATGTAACAGCTGGAAGATCTAGATCTAAGTCTTTCTGTCTGAACATAAAGGTTAGTATAACGTTTTAACCCTGAATGTTTAATCCTGTCTTATTATGGAGTTATTAATCATAAAACATGTTACTTAGTAACTACTACACAAGTCCAGTGAAACTAGTAAAAACGATATGTAGCTTTGAGATATGTTCCTCAATATACCCTGAAAATCAAGTTGTCTTTCTACGATCAATTTGACCTTTCCAGCATCCTTACCTGTAACAAGAGCCTCCGCTGTGGTCATGTGCATCAGAGCTCCATCACTCAAAGGCCAGTTTTCTGGATCCAGTTTAAGGGCTGCCAGTCCCCCAAGAGCCGAGAGCTCTTTCTGTATCTGAGACCCTGATGTGCAGCCTTCCCAGCGGCCTTTGCGGTATCCCAGGGAATCTCCTACCGCACTCAGGAGCATTGCCGCCTGGAATTTCTCCATCAGATACTTTTATTCAAACCCAAACCATCTACAAAAAATATCTTCTTGGCTAGATGTTTGACGGGACCCTACAGGAGACTTTTCCGTGCCTTATCTCATTGGTTTAGTAATGTTTCAGATTGGGCTTCACTATCTCATTGTCCAGTCCAAAAGCTCTACAGAGAACAGCTTGACCAAAAACCAGCAAATACCCCCTCCTCTGTCCCCTCCCAGTCCCTCTTCCTTATCACCAGGACCATATTCATCTCTCACACACACACACACACACACACACACACACACACACACACACACACACACACACACACACACAAACCAGCAGGCTCTTATCACTAAGCCTTCTTTGTGTTGCTGTGATCAGGTGTCTCCTAAAAAGGCAATCCCCATGGTACCATAGCGAGATTCCAGAATCCAGCAGCTGGTCCAGGATCAGAGCTAAATCCCCTCCCAAAGCCACAGATAAGAATGGAGTCTTAGTAAAGAGACACAAAAGGCATCACACTACATACAGTGCCTTAAATATGTATGCACCGCCCCAATTCATCTTTGTGATTATGTAAATGTTCCCTCCGATTGAGTAAAATGATTAAATTCATTTTCACCTCCCAACAGGACAATTATCCTAAGCGCATTGAGAAAGCAACACTGTATTGATTCAAAACGAACAACCTGAATGTGTTAGAATGGCCAAGTGCAAGTCCAGACATCAATCTGATGGAGCATATGTGGCAAGACTTAAAAACTGCTGTTCACCGACAATCTCAATCCAATCTGACAGAGCTTGAGCAATGTTGGCAAAAAGAATGACCAAAACTATCTGGATACAAATGTGCTAAGCTAATTCCCAATTCTAAAAAGACTTAATTACAGCCACCTTTGCTGTTGTACCAAGTTCTACCAAGTAATGAATAGAAATAAAAACTTATGCAACCAACAAATGTCTA
Organism: Noturus placidus; assembly: GCA_022414735.1. Classification (NCBI taxonomy): domain Eukaryota; kingdom Metazoa; phylum Chordata; class Actinopteri; order Siluriformes; family Ictaluridae; genus Noturus; species Noturus placidus. The sequence goes on from JAFFST010052852.1 coordinate 90,665, forward strand.
CTTTTTTTTGCTTTGAACCCGGTTTGTGTCACAGTAAAAACTATATTGCAGCTTAAAATGCTAGATTGTTTTCCCCCATTCTGCCAATCCCCATCCACCTCCCCAATCATATGACAGCCACCATACAGCGATGGCAAACCCCATCATAGGCGATATAAACAGGTGAATCCAGCCCAGTGCATCTTTTCAATCTGGTCACAGGCCAACAAAACCTACTCAGAGGAAAACACTATGTGCCCTCTTCCACATACAGTGGGAGAAAAAAGTATTTGATCCCCTGTTGATTTTGTACGTTTTCCCACTGACAAAGAAATGATCAGTCTATAATTTTAATGGTAGGTTTATTGGAACAGTGAGAGACAGAATAACAACAAAAAAATCCCAAAAAACACGTCAAAAATGTTATAAATTGATTTGCATTTTAATGAGGGAAATAAGTATTTGACCCCTCTGCAAAACTTAACTTAGTACTTGGTAAGGACTTAGTAATTACTTGATATTTTCAATGCCCTGGCTGAGGGAAGAAGGTTCTCACCCAAGATTTGACGGTACATGGCCCCGTCCATCGTCCCTTTGATGCGGTGAAGTTGTCCTGTCCCCTTAGCAGAGAAACACCCCCAAAGCATTTTTCCACCTCCATGTGTGACGGTGGGGATGGTGTTCTTGGGGTCATAGGCAGCATTCCTCCTCCTCCAAACACAGCGAGTTGAATTGATGCCATAGAGCTCCATTTTGGTCTCATCTGACTACAACACTTTCACCCAGTTGTCCTCTGGTGGTCAAGAACCCAATAACCCCAAGATGGAAAACCCAGCACACAAAGTGGAAAAAATGAAAGAAAGGTGAACACTCATGCATGGCAGTGTACATAATCAGAAATGCGTGTGACACAATGCTACATTTACCTTCTTGTGGGCATATCAGTCCCTCCAGGACTTCGCAACTGCAGAAATCAAGCAGAATCCGCAATATTCAGAGGAACTTGACTTTTCAAAATTCCACAGATTTGCGCCGAGACGCGTCATGTGATGTGATTGCTACGCGTATTCAGATGAAGCCCTCTTCGATTCATGTACACAGAACATGAGTACAAATAAAAGATCTCATTTAGCAACAAACATCACTGCAGAAGTGTGTGCAGAACAATTTTGTGCTATTGCAATTTCACCAATTTAAGTAGTTTTCCGGAAAGGGGGGGGGGCACAAGTTGCATTGGACATTTTTGAAAAAAAAAATGGTGCAGCAAAATCAAACAAAAAGAAAAATAACCTCCATGAACTCCTGTATGGACTAGCATACAACCGATACAATCCGAGATCGCTGAATTCATTACAGGTTCTGATGAAGACAATCAGAGCAACCGACCATAAAAATCCAGAACCAATCTGAACACCATAAACAGATTACATTACTAAAAAAAAAATAATTAGTCATAGCTTTGGTCATTTTTTGTTAAAAACATGCTTTATTTAACACCCTCTTTCCTCCACAGTCAAACAAATAGGTTTGGATTTGACGATGGAGATTTGCCATTTGTTTTGTTTTTTTCCTTAAATAAATTTTATTTACATATGCAATAATACTGATTTGACGAGCTGAACTCGACTACGTGGGACTCGACACTCGGAAACACTCTGCACAGCGTACCACATGAGAATGCTGCCTCTCTCATGATGTAATTAAACGTGACCTCAAAATGGACGTCTGTTGTGACAAACAAATGAGGCAAACCAGAACACAGCATAGCACCTTGTCCATAAATCTAAAATAAAACACAGAAAATCTACAAGGAAGAAATCAGAAACATATAAACACTTTAGTGTGCGCACAAAACCATGTCACGTTATTAACGGAAAATCCACTCACTCTAGGTTAGGTTAGTGTTTTTAACTCGAAATCTAAAGGAATCCATTTCTAAATGATCTATTCGATCACATTTTCTGCATTTTGATGTTACGCAGTTCGAAAGGTGCATATTCTGAATAAAAGAATTACAACGGTTGTTTAAAACAAAACCAAATTCATCTGAAACCGAAATAAAATTTTAAACCAACTTAAAAACCCAATCTTAGATCTGGAAACAGCACGATCATTTTAAATACCACATTAATAAAGTGTATGCAGCAATATTTCCGTACTTTTTTCCACAACACGTCTGTACAAATGCAAGTCCGCTGGTGTTCTGAGCATCACCGCATGATTTCTCACTTCATGAGCATGAATTTTGGACCTTCTCACGTTTTTGCAAGTTCATGGATTTCCATTACAAATCTTCTAAAGTTGTATAAACGTGATTATAACACAGCAGGACCTGTATGTGGCGTTGCTTAATGTAAATGGATCCTGTGTGCGTGTCTCCCCCTCCCCCTAACCCCACATTTAAAATGTAGCAGCTACAAATATCACAGCAATCATCCTCATCATCGTCCCGTTTCAGATGCTACTGCAAGCGATGAGTTCAATGTGCAGACTGGATGGTGGATGTAAAAGGCTCATGTTTCGAATTTTCTGAACGTGTTTCCATCAGCTGCTGTTATGGGAATATTCTGAAGGATAGTGATGAGAACATCATAAAATAAAATAAAGTGGCAGCCAAACACACACTTTCACAAGGTGTCCAAAAATAAATCCATCCTCCTGCATCGTTTCCATCTTTCTTACAATATTTCAGTTTCCAGTAGGGTTCAAAAACTAGTGAATGAAAACAGATGGCACTTCCTTGCTCTTCCATGACACTCTCGCCCCCTGGTGGTGATGTTCATGATGCATCCCGACTCGTCCCTGGTGCGGTGTGTTCACCTCTGAATTGTACTGCACTCATCTCATGTTTGCTAACATGGACTCACATATTTAAAGTCTCTTGCATTTTCTTTGTGTTCTA
>JAFFST010052852.1:93699-117663 GCA_022414735.1 Noturus placidus
AAAGAAAGAGAGAGAGACAGACAGAGAGAGAGAGAGAGCGAGAGAGAGAGAGAGAGAGAGAGAGAGATGCCACATCCCTCTCCAAGAGGAAGGTGATGATTATACATTTTTGCGCTTGCCTGCCGTAACGATTGGCCGAGCAAACTCAACAAAGTCATCTATGAGGACCGGCCATGCCCCTGAAAAGAGAAAGAGGGATCATATAATTCCACATTAACGTATCAATTTTAATGCTGTGTAAATGCTACATTTCTTTCATACCTTCTCTTACAAATTATATTCTTCAGAATATTTCAGGGGGAAAAAATCCCCACATTTACACAATTTTACCTTTACCCATAATACAGTTGATCAGCAGAGTCATGTTCAGGTTTTCAATTTTTTGGAACTAAGAAAAAACTTAAAACTGCAAGTTTACTAATAAATATAATATACAGTGCATCCAGAAAGTATTCACAGCGCTTCATTTTCCCCACATTTTGTGATGTTACAGCCTTATTCCAATATGGATTAAATTCATTATTTTCCTCAAAATTCTACAAACAATATCCCATAATGACGTGAAATAAGTTTGTTTTGAATCTTTGCAAATTTATTAAAAATAACAACAAAAAAAAAAACACATGTACATAAGTATTCACAGCCTTTGCCATGACACTCAAAATTAAGCTCAGGTGCATCCTGTTTCCACTGATCATCCTTGAGATGTTTCTACAACTTGATTGGAGTCCACCTGTGGTCAATTCAGCTGATTGGACATGATTTAGAAAGGCACACACCTGTCTATATAAGGTCCCACAGTTAACAATGCATGTCAGAGCACAAACCAAGCCATGAAGTCCAAGGAACTGTCTATAGACCTCTGAGACAGGATTGTATGGTTGAGTGGCCAGAAAGAAGTCACTCATCAGTAAAAGGCACATGACAGCCCACCTGGAGTTTGCCAAAAGTCTCCTGAAGGACTCTCAGACCAAAGATTGAACAAAGATTGAATTCTTTGGCCTGAATGGCAAGCATCGTGTCTGGAGGAAACCAGGCATCACTCATCATTTGGCCAATACCATCCCTACAGTGAAGCATGGTGGTGGAAGCATCATGCTGTGGGGATGTTTTTCAGTGGCAGGAACTGGGAGACTAGTCAGGATCGAGGGAAAAATGACTGCAGCAATGTACTGAGACATCCTTGATGAAAACCTGCTCCAGAGTGCTCTGGACCTCAGACTGAGGTGAAGGTTCATCTTCCAACAGGACAACGACCCTAAGCACACAGCCAAGAGAACAAAGGAGTGACTACAGGACAACTCTGTGAATGTTCTTGAGTGGCCCAGCCAGAGCCCAGACTTGAACCTGATTGAACATCTCTGGAGAGATCTGAAAATGGCTGTTCTCCGACGCTCCCCATCCAAACTGATGGAGCTTGAGAGGTCCTGCAAAGAAGAATGGGAGAAACCGCCCAAAAATAGGTGTGCCAAGCTTGTAGCGTCATTCTCAAAAGACTTGAGGCTGTAATTGGTGCCAAAGGTGCTTCAACAAAGTATTGAGCAAAGGCTGTGAATACTTATGTACATGTGCTGGGCGGAATGAGCTATTTCACATAACAGATGTTTACATCTGAATTAAATACCGAATTTACACAAATGAACCAGTTCAAAAGTTTACATCCCTTGATTATTAATACCGTGTGTCTTTACCTGGATGATCAGAGACTGTTTTTATGTTTTGTGATAGTTGTTTATGAGTCCCTTGTTTTGTCCTGAGCAGTTAAGCTGTCCACTGTTCTTCAGAAAAATCCTCCAGGTCCTGCACATTCTTTACTTTTCCAGCATCTTCTTAAGATTTGACCCCTTACATGGGGTTTACATGATGTACCGAAGGACTCGTACACGACTATTACAAAAGGTGCAAACGTTCACTGATTCTCAAGAAGGCAACACAATACGTTAAGAGCCAAGGGGGGTGTCCACTTTTGAAGGGGAGGGATGGGTAAAAACTTGGAAACAGGATCATCAGTGCAAATTGTTTTTATTTTGTTTAAAAGATCCCCCCCCCCCCCCCCCCCATATAGTACAGCCCTTCAGAATCTATTTACATGTTTACGTTTCCCAGAAGTCAACATTGGACTGCATTAAAGGGGATAATTGTAGAAGTACCATACTTGACTGAACTACTCCCTGGTAGATGTGCTTTACTGAAATTTATTTGGCAAACAAGTTTTTCTATGTATGTAAATGACCCGGCTCACCTTCCTCATCATAGTTCGACATATCGTCGGCAATCATGTTTCCAAAGTCTAAAAGAAGATTCCATGTGTCTTTTGGGATAGAGCGCTTGTGATGCTCCTTCAAAGAATAGAAAAATATCAAAATATTAATAGCAGTCATGTCAGCCAAGTTAAACAGCTTCGGTTAATATCTAACCCATTGGTGTTCTTGTATACCTTTTTGTACAGCTGTTTCCCTGAGCATGCGCTATTGAAGATAGTCTGTGTACGGCTTGTATAATCAGCTGCATTCTTTGGAATATTATTAGTAATACTGTAGCATATATATTTGTCACTTCAATAGCATATAGCTAGTGAAGCGCTTATAATCTGTTCTGTTTTTAACACTGTTTTTGAGAACTTGTTGCCTGCTTACCAACAGGAAGGTGTTCCAGAGGTCCAGAAACTTGAAGCGGCCCGTCAGAACCAGATTCCAGTAGGCCACAGCCATCTCTAAGTCTGAGCAGCAGACAAGATAGGGAGACGACAGTGACGTGCAAGAGAAAAAAATAAAGAGAGAAGATAAAGAGAGTTTACAGAGAGTGATCAGTCAGACAATGGCCTACTGTGAAGTACTAATGAGGAAGTGCAGGTCACTGCAAACTGATGAGCTGCACCCTCATGTCTACACCAGGAAAAACCAGGAATCCCACTTTAGAGAACACCCATCTCTGGAGAAACATTCACTTCAACTCTATTCAGTTTTAGTCAAACGCAGCTTTAAAGAAATATATAAATTCCATATATACACACACATATATACACATACATATATGTATGTATATATATATATATATATATATATATATATACATATATATATATATATATATGTATAATAAATGTATCCCTAATGAGTGGCAAGGAAACACTTCCTGAGACGATATGAGGAAACCTGATATAAGATATAAGAATCCTGGAGAAGAACCAGACTCAAAACGATCCTCATCTGGGTGACACTGGTATTGTGATTACAAATAATTTCACTAATTTAACTGTATATTTTACCAAAACTATTGGAACAGCAAGCTGTAGACAGATTTGGGTTCGAGATCAAGAGATGAATATGAGAAGAGAGTTTAGAATTTCCATGTTTATTTCCTGGTATTTATATGTAGACCTGTTAAACAACATAGAACAGCACGTTTTATATCAGACCACCCAATTTCTAGGTGAGCAAAAATATTGGAACACGAGACTGACGGGTGTTTCTTGTTACCCTGCTGTGTCCTGTTATGATTGATTATTTAAAACAATAAATATCTCTGAACATCTACTCTTGGTTTTAGCCTTCCGTTTCACCTGTGAAGACTGTATTTATTGTTAAAAAGGACAAACCAACATGAAGATCAGAGAGCTGTCTGTGGGAGAAAAGCGAGTCATTTTGAAACTGAGAAAAGGGAAAATCATTCAGAGCCACTGCGCAAACATTTTGCATAGCCAATGCAACAATTTGGAGTGTCCTGAAAAAGAAAAAGAAACCACTGGTGTACTGAACAACAGACACCGAATGGGCCGGCCAAGGAAAACAACAACAGCTGATAATAGATACACTGTGAGAGCTGTAAAGAAAAACTCAAAAACAACAGTGACAACAATGACCTCCACGGGGCAGGGGTGAAGGTATCACAATCCACTGTTCAAAGAAGACTTCGGGAGCAGAAATATAGAGGCCATACTACAAGACACAAATCACTCATCAGCAGTAAGAATCAGAAATCCAGAATGGAATTCGAAAAGAAATACAAAGATGAGCCACAAAATTTGTGGGACCTTCTAATAAAGTGATGGAAAGGCCAAAGCGTGGAGAAAGAAAGAATCTGCTCATGATCCAGAACACTACGGTTGAAAATGTATGTTCAATTAATAGAGTTCAAAATATAATGCATGACTCATGGAGGTGTCAAAGAAGGTTTCAGGCATGAGATATGAAATGGATTCGCACAATATTTTGAAACCGGATTGTACATGTGACCAGTGTGACACTTACCTAAGCCTTTCTGGCCTGGATTCTTAGCAAAACTGAAAGTAAACTGGTAGAAATCCTTAAACTTTCCAGAGTCCTTGAGCTCCTGTTCTAACCTGGGTAAGATGGACTTCAGTTTCTCAGGACTGTCACAGCTATGGAGACACAGCAGCATATCACTATAAATGTAGGAACGTACATAGCGTTATAATGAGGATAGCTATGTTTTGACAGTCTTACCCCAGCTCCGACATGCCGTCCACGAACTCTTTCCGGCTAAATTCACACTGCGTCGCTGCCCGGAACTTCCAGGCCACCACCAGGATGCTCATGCTGGCTGGATCTAGAGTGAGGTCATCGCAGAACTGCTGGATCCCATCAATGCCGATTTTATTCTCATCTTGAGGGTCTGTGGGAGACATTACAAAATGTCCATTATCCATTAGGAACATCATAGAGACATATACTGGTGCATCTCAAAACTATTTGAGTATCGTGGAAAAGTTAGTTTTTTTCTGTAATTTATTATAAAAAGGGGAACTTTCATATATTCTAGATTCATTACACATGAAGTGAAATGCTTCATGCCTTTTTTTTTTTTTTAATCTCGATGATTACAGCTTACAGCTCACGGAAATGAAAAATCCAGTATCTTAAAATATAAGAACATATATTATGAAGAATTTATAATACAGAAATGTCGACCTTCTGAAAAGTATGTTAATTTATGCACTGACACTCGGTCAGAATTACTGCATCAGTGTGGCGTGGCATGGAGGAGATCAGCCTGTGGCACTGAGGTGTTTGTTCTGGAAGCTCAGGATGCTTTGATATCGGCCTTCAGCTCGTCTATATTGTTGGGTCTGGTGTCTCTGATAGATTCTCTATAGGGTTCGGGTCAGGCGGGTCGGCTGGCCAGTCAAGCACATTAACACCATGGTCAGAAAACCAGTTACTAATAGTTTTGGCACTGTGGGCAGAGGCCGAGTCCTGCTGGAAAAGGAAATCAGCATCTCCATAAAGCTCATCAGCAGATGGAAGCATGAAGTGCTCTAAAATCTCCTGGTAGACGCTGCATCGACTCTCGACTTGAGAAAACACAGTGGACCAACACCAGCAGATGACACGACTCCTCAAATCATCACTGACTGTGGAGACTTCACACTGGACTTCAAGCAGCTCGGATTCTGATCCTCTCCACTCTTCCTCCAGACTCTGGGACCTTGATTTCCAAATGAAATGCAACACTGACGTTCATCTTCCCCGTGATTGTGTTTGTGTACTGAACCAGACTGAGATTAAAGGCTCAGGAAACCTTTGCAGGTGTTTTGAGTTAATTTACTGATTAGATCTCCTCAGGTCGACATTTCTGTATTATAAATTCTTTATTCTAATATTGTGAGGTGCTGAATTTTTGATTTCCATGAGCTGTAAGCCGTAATCATGACGTTTAAAACAAAAAAAAGCCTTGAAACATATCACTTTATCTGTATTAAATCTACAATATGTGAAAGTTCCACTTTTTTAATTCCATTATGGGTGGAAAAAAAATGTCAAATATTTTGAGATGTACCTGTACACCGCCTGGCCAAAAAAAACCCTCTGTTTTGGTTTTAAATAAGCAAATTCTTAAGAGCCTATGATTGGATCGTTATTGCAGTGATTAATAGGTTTCAGCTGACAACAATTTCTTTAACCGATGCAGTGTGTAGCTTCTCATTTCTTAAACAACCATGTCGTCAGAAGACATATCCCGTGGTCGTAGAGAAGATGTTACTGTGTTTCAGAAACGGTGAAGTATTGGCCTGCATCAAGCAAATAAGCTGAAAATTAGGCAAAGCTGAAATCCCTGGAACTTGGTTAAGAACTGCACAACGCTTTAATAAAACCTGGAAGGAAAGCGTGAACTGTCCACTCTGCAGAAAAAAACTTGGTCGGAAAAAAATTTATGTTCTAAATTGACCAATCGTGATCGGAGATCTTTAAAAACGCTTGGTGCAGTCAAATCGTAACAAAAGAATCGACAGTAGAACTCACGGCTATGTTTAAGAGTGAAATTAAGAGCATTTCCACATGCACAATGCGACCCAAACGTACAGGATTGGGACTGAACAGCTGTGTGACCTGATCAGTGTGAGGATAATCAGTTAAAAATGATTTCAGTTTGTTAGGGAGCATAAAGATTGGACCGTGTAGCAATGGGAAAAGGTCATGTGGTCCAGGTTTATCCTTCTCCAAACCGATGGGTGTGTGAGGGTAAGAAGGGAGGCCTACTGTACAAGCCTCTGGAGGCAGCGTTATGATCTGGGGTTGTTTCAGTCGCTCAGCAACATTACACGGCAATAAAACGATCTCCGAGTACCTGAATGAACCGAATGACCAGGTAATCTCCATCAATGGTTTTCTTCTTCCCGGATGGCACAGGATGACAATAAGATTCATCAGGCTCAGATTGTGGAAGAGTGGTTCAAGGAGCATGAGTTATCACTTTCACATTTAAGGTCCTGACCTTAACCCCAGTGAAAGTCTTTGGGATGTCGAGAAGAGGACTTGTACAGAGTCGTTCAACTCGAACGTCCTCAACATGAGATCTCGGCCAAAAACGGACGCAACTCTGGATGGAAATAAACGTTGTCATGTTGCACAAAGTTGTCGAAACTATGCCGTGACGACTGCGTGCTGTCATCAAAGCTGGTGCAAAGAAATTTCACCGCGTGCGACTTTTCTGTGTGTGTGTACATTTCAGTGACATGAGCATAGGCGAATACCTACGAGTGTATAGGAGTTGATCCTGCATTCACCTCAGGGAGTTACAATAACTGGCTGGAAACTCTTGACCTGACCATGTGTGAAGTCACATTATAAACAAACATAACCAAAAATAAATAAATAAATAAATAAATAGCGGGGTGCATTTGTATCTACAAACGGATTTTTGATTTCCGAGCTTGAGGTCCAAGCAGAATCTCCGATCCTTCGTCGACTGTAATTCTGATGTGAAGAAAACAACCCGAGGACCAGACATGATCTCCTGCTTTACCTTTGTACCGGTTATAAAGCTGCTCCAGCTTCTTGCGGTCCACTGTGGTTTTCATGGATTCTTTATAGTAGAGGTCTGGGTTCTGGAAGTAGTTGTCTGTTGCCACTTCTAGTTTCCAGTCATTCTGTGTAAGGCAGTAGACGGCTGTCCTCTCGCCGGCCTGGGTGAAGGACATGAACTGACGGACCTTCTCTTTCTGTGATGACTTCAGCTTATGCTGTGGGATAGACACACGCACGCATACACACACACACACACACACACACACACACACACACACACACACACACACACACACACAGGACTTATTAGTCACATTTCTACAGTGTAATAAACACCTGAGAGGTAGCCTGGGTGGGGGATTCCCATTGATTCTGCAATGTCTAAATGCTGGTTGATGCTGTTACGTCACGTCAGAAACACTGTAACCAATAATGGAAACGTGGAACTTCATAAAAAAGATCAGAATTGCCGATTTGGGGACCGACGGATTGATGAGCGTTTTCAATATTCAGGACATGCAGTACAAAAATACAAAGCTTATGTATATACACAGTCGTGCCCAAAGGTTTGTATACCCCTTAATCTGTTCAATCTTAATACTGTATAAGAGGGATGATAAAAATCCCATGTTGTTTATATAGTTCTGTCCTGAATAAACTGTTTCACATAACAGATGTTTACATATAAACAAGATAATAGCTGAATTTATAAAAAATCACCCCGTTCAAAAGTTTACACACGCTTGATTATTAATCCTGTGCGTCATTACCTGGATGATCAGGTGACTGTGTTTGTTTTGTGAGAGTTGTTCACGAGTCCCTTGTTTGTCCTGAGCAGTTAAACTGACCACTATTCTTCAGAAAAATCCTCCAGGTCCTGCACATTCTTTACTTCTCCTGCATTATTACTTCTGCATATTTGAGCCCTTTCCAGCAGAGACTATATGATGTTCAGATCCATCTTTTCACACTGAGGATGACTGAGGAACTCGTACACGACTATTACAAAAGGTGCAAACATTCACTGATGCTCAAGAAGACAACACCATACATTAAGAGCCAGGGAGTGTAAACTTTTGAACAGGATGATCAGTATAATTTGTTAGTATTTTGTTTAGAGATCTTTTTTTCATTTAGTACTGCCCTTCAGACGCTAAATAAGATAGTTACACGTCTCCCAGAAGAAAAAATACTAACAATACTAACAGCTAAGAGTATTAAGATTTAGCAGAGTTTTGTGTATGTTGTTGTTTTGTATGTTTTTAGGAAAACTACTTGGCGAAATTAGAATCGCACAAAATACTTTTACACGCTCTTTCGCAGTGATGTTTGTCGCTAAGTGAGATCTTTTAGCTGTATCATGTTCTGTGCACCTGAATCGAACACGGCTTCGGCTGAATGCACATTGTTATCATGTCACGTGACTCGTTTCGGTCCAAATTTGCAGTAATTTAAAAAAATTACAAGTTCCTCCGCTTGTGCGTTCATTTCAGTGAGCGTTGAAATCCTGGAGGGAAACCACACGTTTCCCTTACGTGCATGAACTGAGTAACCCCAGGACATCAGGAAATCATGTCCGATTCAAAGTGACGTCAGTTAAGTGAGATCTTCTGCGTAAGAGAAATCTGCGTGATCTGGAAGCCTCCTCTAGCCACTGAGCAAACTGAAAGAATAATTCTATCAGTAAAAAAAATGTAATGGCTGAATGTAGCAGACTTCTCAGTGCAGGATTCAAGAGTCAAAAATGCGTAGCTTATGTACGCGATCTTGCAGTAACAGGTAGGCTAAGTTCTTAACTTCTTCATGAAGCACCATAAAATAAAAATACAACAATAAGATATATGCGCATGCGCCAACGTGAGTGGCAGCAACCCGAGTAGCTCCGTATTTTGTTTGTAGGTTTTTTAGGTTTACACACTTTTAGGAGTGTCTTTCTGTCTATCCTATGGATATGGCTCAGTTATTTAAACACTCTGGCAGCAGTAAACTTGTCTACACGAGGAATCAGCTGCTCACACTACGAAGGAATGCCGGTAAAGTCCATGCGAACATCCCTGAGGAACTATGGTGCTTTCGGGGCTGTAGAGCGGGACTTAAAGTGAGGAATAAGCGATTTTCTCTCGAATTTCCCCCTGGGGGATCAATAAAGTATCTATCTATCTATCTATCTATCTATAAAAATAAAAAAATTAATCTTCCAAAGAACTACACCTGGCCTGCACGTTTTAGTGTTCTTACATCCACCAGCGCTGGCTGGTTAATCACCTGAGGATTTCGGATGTGAACAGGAAAAGGAAGGAAGTCCCAATTCCAGTTTGGATACCAATAAAAAGCCTGAACAAGATACAAGAGGACCACATCCTTTCCAACCATTTAAGCAGCAACGGACATGGGGAAAAAAACAAAAACAACCACCAACCACTTTTTCTTAACAGTAATGTGAGCACTTGGACCGCCTTCTGAAGGCACACGCTGACAGGTAAGCAGTTAAGCAATGATCTACACACAACCAGACGATGCTTCTTCTTCAGGACCCTTACACGACCAGTGCAACGAACACGCTCATGCTCGCGTAAAACTACTCGTACTAGACTATGCGAACGCCGGACTGGTCTCGTTATCGGATCAGACCTTATCGGATCAGGTTTGACAGCCCTTACACACACGACTTTGACCCGCACACGTGAACAAAAGGAAACACACGACGTGTGTGTGTTTGTTGCCAGTGTGCCTGTGATGTTTCACAAAACCGGCAGCAGCAGCAGAGAGTCGCCTCTTGGATCGGATCAGATCGGACAGACCTCTAGATGATCGGAATGAGAAAAGTGGTACTTTTAAACGCAAGCTCAGAAGCAGAGTATAAACAGAAGAATGAGTATAAACGATGTAAACGATGCACTGTTAGTTAAGACAGGCGTGTTCTTTTGATGATGATTAGATCGGAAAAGGTGTCATTCATCATCGTCATCATTATTATTATTATTATTATTATACACTGACAGAGAACCTGTGTCCAAAAAGACAGGATCGGCCAATAAACACACATTAGTATTGTGATGCTTGAAGTAACTGATTGCTAAGGATAAATGTGATATTAGATTAGATCAGATCAGACAGGACATAACCAGTAGTGGTGAAGGTTGCTGATCTGGAGAAATTCTCTCGGTTCGGTCCACTGACCCGCCCAGTTTCACTATCTCTCTCTCTCTCTCTCTCTCTCTCACATATACACACACACACACACACACACACACAACACTCTGCATAGGCGTCAAACTCAGAAGGAAGGAACAAGTGCATGCTGTCAGAGCTCAGTATACCAACAAACTGACCTTCCACTTCTCTTCTCATCCATCACTCCACACACACACACACACACACACACACACACACACACACACACACACATTTGGCCAATACGACACGGTCGGAGGACAACTCCCTTAAAACACAAAACCCTCCTCCCTCTCGGACGTGTGGAATAATATCCCTACACCTCTCTTTTTCTCGCTCTGGATAGAAAGTTTGTGTTTACCGGTATTTTTTGTTTTCCTCTTCTCTCCATCTTACCTACCATTTTTATCTCCCCGCTGTTTGACCAACTTGATAGGCACCAGCCCGCAGTGCGCATGCGCGGGACACTGCCGGGCCTGCGCTCACAGAACGACGCGATGACGTCATAAGTGGGATTCTTACGAGTTGTATTTTATTTTATTTATTTATTGTAGTCGGTTGTGGATTAAAATCTTCCCAAATTCATAATTTCACACTTCATAACATTTTACGACCAATCTTTAAACGAGTATTTCCAATAAAATTTTTTTTTTATTTATTTATTTTCGTTCAAAAGGTTGAAGAATCACGCCTAAAATAAATAGCATTACTAATATAAAGCAAAATAATATTAATAAATAATTAATAACTAAATAATCACTGATGCCGTGTAGGTGACAAACGCTCGTTGAAACCTACATTACCCACAATGCACTTCTTCTTTGTGTTCATCACGTTTAGATTTGTTTCGGAAGTGAAAAGCATTTTGCTAACTAGCGATTACATAGCGCACACACGCGCATTTTCAACAGGTGACGTCACGCGACAAATTTAGTCCAAAAAAAAAAAAAAAAGTTTGAGTAAAGGTAACATCTGTTCTGGTTGTTGAGAATTGTTTCGGGGAATGCTAGCGAGCTATCGTTAGCATGAGTCGACTCCTTTAATTAAACTCGCACTTGATTCCCAAACAAACTCCGAAGCGCGTCTTAGCTCAGCGGGACGTTCCCGAGAAATTAAAGCTGAAGCCAAAAGCTGTCGGAATCCGAGCCATTTAGCACATTTCCCCAACCCGGGGTTTGTCATTGGGAAGCAGAGATTCTAACCTACCTGTGGGAATGAAAAACATTGACGTGTAGCGACAGCAAGTTAAGCCTCGTCTGCGCTACCTTCATGTGCTCCCATGGTTTCGTGTTTATTATTATTATTAATATTATTATTAATAACAATAACGTCAAACATGCATAAACAAAGTGCTCAGAGCGCAGTCTTTTTGATACTGGTATCCGAGTTGTTTAGATAGATAGATAGATAGATAGATAGATAGATAGATAGATAGATAGATAGATAGATAGATAGATAGATAGATAGATTGATTGATTGATTGATTGATTGATTGATTGATTGATTAATGATCCCCCAGGGGGAAATTCGAGGTCCCAGTAGCTCAAGGCATCACACACACAATACGACATAAAATACAGCAACATTCAAAAAGACAGACTGGGAAATTGAGGTAGGGGTTGTGGATGTGGGCTAATATAGTCCATAGTCTGTGTAGACAGTGTAAACACACACAGGAGAGGTTGTGCATGTGGGCTAACACAATCCATAGACTGTGTAGACAGTGTAAACAGTAAGAAACAGTCACACAGTAGAGGTTGTGCATGTGGGCTAACACAATCCATAGACTGTGTAGACAGTGTAAACAGTAAGAAACAGTCACACAGTAGAGGTTGTGCATGTAGGCTAACACAATCCATAGACTGTGTAGACAGTGTAAACAGTAAGAAACAGTCACACAGTAGAGGTTGTGCACAATATTGCAGACATGTATGAGACGGTTAACATACATCGTTATTACATTGATACAGGAGGTCAATGGTTCAAACGTGTATGATATGGTCAATGGTGTATGATGATGATGATAATGTAGGATAATGTAGGAAGAGGTGGAGAGGCCGATAGACTATGCAGAGAAGTCTATCTCACCTCTTCCATTAAGTGAGGCATTGAAGAGTTTTATGGCCCTAGGGACAAAAGACTTTCTCAGCCTGTCGGTTGTGCATGGCAGTGAGCGAAGAGCGAGCGAAGTTAATAACTTGTACCAAGTGTGTAAAATATATACATTCAGTTGTAGATTAATTGCGTTTAATAGTTCATTTGTGTCAACACATCATGCTGTTTGTAAATCGCGTTATAAACCTGTTATAACGTTTGGCTGCATGATGAACGTTTTTCTTACAATATGAATACATGTTGAAAGGTATTGAAATAGAACGTTGATTGTGACGTTAATTGAACCCCAAATATTTATCTATCTATTTATTTATTTATTTATGTATGTATGTATTCATTTATTTATTTATTTATTTATTATAACGACTTACCAACTGGGAAACAGTACAATCAGAGGAGCACGTGAAGGCATCACGACTGCCGCAAACCGGTCTGTGGTGTGAACACGGCGCTGCTGCTCAGGTTCAGGCTCAGAGGAGTTTAATATGTGGCGGCTGGAGAGGGGAGGTATCATCACAAGAGCCCGATTGTTTCCTTCCTTTACTGAGGAGTACAGGGCCACAGGGACGACCTGAAAATTCACCAAGGTATGTTTCTTACCGTCTTTATTTCTTCTTTCTTCTGGAGAGGTGATGTCAGTCATATGACAGCTGATGTCGTGTTCATCTGATCACCCGTGTTTGCGATCAGGAAATCAGATGTTGGAAGTGGACAGCTTAGACTAGACACATGGTTATGTACATGCTGTGTGCACAAGCTTGGAGCAGATATCCGTATCCAGGTAAGCAGAAGGGCATCTCAGATCTCAGTGTACAGTATGTGCTTCCCATGAGTCACGTGTCTGCTTAGCATGAACATAATAAAGTATGTCAACCTTACAGTTTACAGAGATAAACTGTAATAAGTTGTTAAAAAAAAAGTCACCATCCCTGTTCCTGGAGATCTACCTTCATGAAGAGCTCCAACCATAATGGTGTCCACCTGACCATCTAAATCAATGGCTTAAGAAGTTCTTGATCAGGTAAAACAGGGTGTGTTCGATTTTGGTTGGAGATGAAACCTGCAGGAAGGTAGATCTCAAGGAAGGTTGGTTAATCGCATTTTATAAGCTACACTATCTATATCTACCAGATAGACTCGTCAGTTACATTCAAGCCAGTTCTAGTTGTAGTCTGTATTACTCTTCACGATGGCCCCACATGGACAGCCTGAAGATCATTAGGATTACTTAAAAAGCATGAAGATGGCTTTGAACCATAATTCATGTGAACAGTTCTGCCATGATGTGAACAGCGAACCGTGGATTAAACTGAATTTCAACATGGCTTCATGTTGAAATTTCCTGGTAACATATCTGCACTATTTGAGCATGTAGAATTAGCATGTTTATAGAAGGGAGTTATTTATAATCGCACTATCTGGTGTCATCCTGATGAAGGCTGGCTCCCTTTTGAGTCTGGTTCCTCTCAAGGTTTCTTCCTCTTATCGTCTTAGGGAGTTTTTCCTTGCCACCGTCACCTCTGGCACGCTCATTAGGGACAAATTCATACATTTAAAATGTATATCCTGAATTGATATATTTCTGTAAAGCTGCTTTGGGACAATGTTAAAAGTGTTATACAAATAAAACGAATAAATAAATAAATAATGAACTGAATTGATTATAGAAATAGAAATCACAAAGCCGCTTTGGGATGTTGATGTTGATCTCTGAAATATGAGGAAGAACCCTGGAGAGGAACCAGAAACGGTCCTCTTCTGGATGACACCGGAGAATGGGATTATAAATCAAACGCTACTGTGTGTGTTGAAGGGACGATCAGTACGAGCGTCATCCATCCATCCATCCATCCATCCATCCATCCATCCATCCATTCATTTTCCATACCGCTTGTCCTACACAAGGTCGCGGTGGTGCCTGGAGCCTATCCCAGGGAACATAGGTGCGAGGTAACAGTGCTAATCACTAAGCCACCGTGCCCCCTGTACAAGCTTAATAGTTTTATGATTACATCAGAAGTACAACCCCAATTCCAAAAAAGTTGGGACGGTGTGTAAAATGATAATAAAAGCAGAATGCAATGATTTGGAACTCTTATAAACCCATATGTTATTCACAATAGAACATCGAAAACATATCAAATGTTTAAACTGAGGAAATGTACCATATACGTGCCAGCAACATATGCTTCCTTCCAGATTCCCATCTTTACTCTGCCTCTCTAAGATACTCATTTTTTATACCCAATCATGTTACTGACCTGTTGCTAATTAACCTACGGCTGTTTCTTTTTAGTAACTTTTTTGAGGCATGCGGCAGCCATCAAATTCAAAATTACATTCTGGTTTTATTTTTATAAAATGTGACTTTTCCTCAGTTTAAACATTTGATATGTTTTCTATGTTCTCTTATGAATAATGTATGGGTTTATGAGATTTGCAAATCATTGCATTCTGCTTTTATTGACATTTTACTCTGCGTCCCAACTTTTTTGGAATTGGACTTGTACTAAAGAAAACCTTGTTAGTTCAATTTATTGGTTTGGTGTATATGTATAGCGCACCTTTTCCATGCACAGAGGGGGGGGGGGGGGGCAGTGGTGGCTTAGCAGTCAAGGCTCTCGGTTACTGATCAGAAGGTTGGGGGTTCAAGCCCAAACACTGCAGAGCTGCCACTGTTGGGCCCTTGAGCAAGGCCCTTAATCCTCTCTGCTCCAGGGGTGCTGTAACATGGCTGACCCTGTGCTCTGATCCCAACTTCGTGACATACTGGGGTATGCGAAGAAAATAATTTCACTGTGCTGTAATGTATACGTGACCAATAAAGACTCATTATCATTTTAATTATCATAATTATCGGGTTAACGCCCTGCCAGAGTGGAATGAATGTTTACATATTGAGCGGTCACACAACAGGTTCTTTTTTGTTTGAACAGCTCTGCATCGTGCCCTACCTATCTGAGCACAGTTTAGCCACCTGTGTCGTTGCAGGATGTTCACATAACCTATATTTTTTCACTCTGTTTCTCTTGATGGAGCAGGTGAAGCGGCCCAGTGAGAATTTAGGGCAGATAAATAAAGGAACTCGCTCTCACCCAAAATGTAAACATGCGGCAGTTCCTAGGTATTGTTGAGCTGGCTTGCTGATGTATTTCCTCAAACTTAGTGTAATCTATAAATATAGAGAAATGCTGTAATATTATGGGGTGGCCATCTTTCCTCCCTCAGTGCACTTGGTATCATTGCCAGCGTTTGGAGGATGGCATGTTCAGAGTTTTGCCTAGAAGTGCATTTAAATACCCACCGTGGACGGTGTGACGGTCTTCCTGCAGTTTTTCTTGTTTTTCCTTTCATCTCTAGTTGACGTAACGGCCAGCTGAATGCAGACCCTGTATGTGCTGCTGTGTCTAGGCCTGGTGGGGGCGTTGCAACCGGCTGATCACCTGACCCGGGATGCCATTCGGCACCATCGTGGCAAGGGGGTGCCATCTGCCAACGGGCAGAGCTGGGTGGCTAAGAACTGCCGCCGCCTCTCGAGCCTTCTGCGACAGAAGAACGCTGCCGTAAGGAAGCTGGAGGCCGCAGCGGCTGTGGCGGAGCGTGACCAGACGCTCTCGGATGCTGAGCGCCTCTTCCAGGTGCACACGCTTGAGGTGTTCCAGAAGGAGCTTAACGAGAGTGAGCGTTCCCTCTTCGAGGCTGTGCTGGGCCTTCAACGTGTGCTGAAAGGTGACTTTGGCGATGTGGCGAACATGAAGGAGAGCAGCCGTCAGAGGCTTGAGGCACTCAGGGAGGCCGCCATTAAGGTGAGGCGAACTCCGATTCGGGATTAAAGACCCGAGGACTCATAGACGCGTGTTATTCCTTCCTAACTTTGTTTGACTTTGTATTAAAGCTGCGATTTGTAAAGTAGAAATGTGTTTAGACCGCTAATAATATGATTGTTTCAGAGCTATAGTACCTGTGACTGTGATTCACAATACAATGACTATGTAAACGGATCTCGTCATTTCTTTATTTCAGTTGTCTTTTTCTATTTTTCTGGCCCAGAAATGAGCTCCATGTTCCCCAGAGCAAAACTGCTTCGCTTCCCTTTCTCCTTTAAAGGCAGCTCGCACATAAGAGTAGTTTTAATACAGGCAGAAGGCTTTGCTGAGGTGAAGGAGAAGATAAAACTTGTGCGTTCAGGTGCAACTTGTATCAGAAACAGTCAAAGGCACTATATTTTGTCGTTAATTAAAGCTTATGGATAATACTTCGAGGCCCCAAAAAGTAAGCAGGAAGTGATGGTAACTGGAGGAATTTATATAATGCTGTAGCTACTTTTGCATTGAGAAGATTTGTTCTAATCAGTGAAGGACAGCACACAGTGTATCTAGAGAGAGCATCACTATCTAGTGTCTTGTGATTACACACTGCTGGGTGTGTTTGTGACGCACGTGAAGTGTGTGTAGGAGAGCGGGTTCTTCAGTGAGAAAAAGAGAAAAATGCCAACTCTATATATAATGTTCCAGGAGATGACTTCAGTTCAGTTTACTTCAATTTCATTAGTACAGTACCATTAACAGGCTTTGTCCTAGAGCTCTATGGAGCAAGCCATGGAAAGTGTTGAAACCGTGAAAGGGTTCTCAAGCGAGAACCGTTGGGACTGCAATTACCACATGCAGATTTGCACTCGGGTCTCCTTTATTGAACAGTGGACTAGTTCAACAAACAGACTTAAGTTAAAACCATAAGGAACTTTCTTTTACGTTTACACTATCCGTCATTACCCAGATGAGGATGGGTTCCCTTCTGAGTCTGGTTCCTCTCAAGGTTTCTTCCTCATATCATCTTAGGGAGTTTTTCCTCACCACCGTCACCACTCGCTCAATAGGGATAAATTCACACACTTAAAATCTGTATCCTGTGATTATATATTTCTGTAAAGCTGCTTTGAGACACTATCCATTGTTAAAAGTGCTATGCAAAAAACATTGAATTGAATTGAACCCGTCCTCATGTGATGAAGGTCTTTCCTTACAGGAGGAGCAGGAGTATGTGGAGCTGGTTGCAGCTGTGAAGCACCAACAGGAGGCGCTGAAGGTGGCGCAGGAGCGTAACAAGACCCTCTCCATGCTGGATGAGATCCTTGAGGACGTTCGGAGGGCTGCTGACCGCCTGGAAGAGGAGATCGAGGATCACGCATTCGACAACAACAAGCAGGTCAGTTATCAGCAGCTCTCTTCTGTTCTCTTATGAAAGACATTTTTCTTCACGCCGTTATTTTCTTCGCTTGGTCCTACTCCTTCTTGTTCTTCCTCATTGCCCATCTTTCGTTCAGATGAAGGGGGTCAATGTGGAGGCAGTACTGAGGGTGGAGGAGGATGAAGAGGACAACAAGAGGAAGAACATGTCATGGCAAGTAGCGGGAGGTTACCTGGGACTGAGTATGCTCATTGATTCTCAGAACAACCAGTATATACTGACCAAACCCCGGGACTCTACCATTCCTCGTGCTGACCACCACTTCATCAAGGTTAGTGTAAGAACTCACCACTCATGCCAACTCTGCTATGCATTTTGGTCATTTGCCAATTCCCACCCACTCGTTATCCATCAGAGTGGTTGAGGAGAGGAGCAGATTAAACTTTTAATCAATTAAAAATCAACACATTAAGCTTATAATTATGGGATGTACGCTGTTGTCACTTACAGTCAACTCCAAAAGTATTGGAACATCAAGGCCAATTCTTTTTTTTTTTTGCTATACACTGAAAACATTTGGGTTTGAGGTCAAAAGATGAATATGAGACGATAGGTCAGAATTTCAGCTTTCTTTTCCTGATATGGGGGGACATGGTGGCTTAGTGGTTAGCACATTTGCCTCGCACCTCCAGGGTTGGGGATCAGGCCCTGTGTGCATGGAGTTTGCATGTTCTTCCTGTGCTTCGGGGGTTTCCTCCTGGTTTCCTCCCCAGTCCAAAGATGGGCATTGTAGGCTGATTGGCATCTCTAAATTGTCTGTAGTGTGTGAATGGGTATGAGAGTGCATGTGATTGTACCCTGAAATGGATTGGCACCCCATCATGGTGGTCCCCACTTTGTGCCCGAGTCCACTGGGATAGGCTCCAGGCTCACCGTGATGCTGTGTCGGATCAGCAGTACAGAAAATTGATGGATGGATTTCCTGATATTTACATCTAGATGTGTTCAAAAACTTATATGACACATTTTGTTTGAAGCCACCCAACATGTGAAAAACAGGTATATCTTGTTGTCAGGTGTGTCCTGTTAGACTGAATGTTTAAACAATTAATAGCTCTAAATGTCTACTCTTGTTTTGAGTTCTGGGTTTCACCTGTGAAGACTGCATTTGGTGTTAACACGGATAAACCAACATGAAGACCAGCGAGCTGTCTATGGGAGAAAAGCAAGCCATTTTGAAGTGAACAGAAAGCATAGCTAATACAACAATTTGGAATGTCCTGAAAAAGAAAGAAACCACTGGGGTACTAACAACCAGACATGGAACAGCTCGGCCAAGGAAAAACAACAGACAAAAACATTGTGAGTCTAGAAAAACCCAAAAACAACAGTTGGTGACATCAATAACAAACCCCACAGGGCAGGGGTGAAGGTATCACAATCACAAACGCTTGAATAAAACTTCAAGTGCAGAAATATAGAGGCCATACCACAAGATAGAAACCAGTCTTCAGCAGTAAGAATCAGAAAGTCAGATTGAAATTCACAAAGAAATACAGAGATGAGCCACAAAAGTTCTGCAACCGAGATTAACCTCTTCCAAAGTGATGGAAAAACAAAATGTGGAGAAACAAAGGATCTGCCCAAGATCTAAAACTTACGAGCTCATTAGTCAAGCACAGTTGAGGTTGTGTCATGGTTAGGCTGGACTTAAGGGAGAAACACCCAAACCCCCCTGCCCCCGCCCTAAAGCAAATCACAACTGAAATAAGCAGAATGCAACAGTTTGGTGATGTCAGTGGGTCAGCGGCTTGATGCAGTTATTGCAAGCAAGGGAAATACAACCAAAAGTTAAGTGTTATTTACTTTAAGACTGTCTGTTCCAATACTTTTGCTCACCTAACATGAAATGAAAGCCGAAATTCTGATCTATTGTCTCATATTCATCTTTTGATCTAAAAAAAAATAAGCCAGTACTTTTAGAGGGGACTGTAACTGATAACCGCATATAGCACACCACTATAAACTTAATGTTGTGTTCTTTAATTAATTAGCAGTGGTGAAAGAGGAATAAAACATTCAGGATGTGCTGTTATAGGAAAATGATCAACTTTGGGGTGGTAGTTTTTTTTTTTTGTTTTTTTTTTTAATATTCTGAACAGACTCAGTATGTCATATAATACTGCTCTGGATAAGAGTGTTTGCCAAATGAATAAATGTACACACAAATATTTTCTTACACTTATTTTAAAGATTGATGGCTATGTGGCTTTTGGAGGTTTTTGGGTCGTTGCAACACTCAGGTCCTCAGAAGGAGGTACATGCTTTGTTTACTCCCACAGGACCTGGTGTCAGTGGTGATGCTCTCTCTTCCCTGTGGTTGGCTGTGCACACTGGTTGGACTGCCTCCTATGTTTGGGTACATAGTTTGTGGAATACTGCTAGGTCCCTCAGGGCTTAACAGCATTAAGGTAGGTTACATGCAATTATTGGAGCATTATGCCTGTTTATATTCACTGTTACGTATTTTATTATGTTTGGGAAGGGTATTCTTTTAAAGTGTCTAAAAAAACCTTCAGTCTTTAGTATATAGTATATAGTGTATGTATAGCGTATGTATATGTATAGCATATGTATGTGTATAACATATGTATCGTCTATGTGTAGCATATGTATAGCATATGTGTAGTATATGTATAGCATATGTGTAGTATATGTAAAGTATATGTATAGCATATGTGTAGTATATGTATAGTATTTGTATAGCATATGTATAGTATATGTATAGCATATGTATAGTATTTGTATAGCATATGTATAGTATATGTATAGAGTATGTATAGTATATTATATGTATAGCGTATGTATCGTATATGTGTAGCATATGTATCGTCTATGTGTAGCATATGTATCGTCTATGTGTAGCATATGTATCGTATATGTAGTATATGTATAGCATATGTGTAGTATATGTATAGCATATGTGTAGCATATGTGTAGTATATGTATAGCATATGTGTAGCATATGTATAGTATATGTGTAGCATATGTACAGTATATGTATAACATATGTATAGTACATGTATAGTAATTGTATAGTATTTGTATAGCGTATGTATAGTATTTGTATAGCGTATGTATATTATATGTGTAGCGTATGTATATACTATGTGTAGCATATGTATAGTATATGTATATTATATGTATAGCGTATGTATAGTATTTGTATAGCGTATGTATAGTATATGTGTAGCGTATGTATAGTATATGTGTAGCGTATGTATAGTATATGTATAACGTATGTATTGTATATGTATAGCGTATGTATAGTATTTGTATAGCGTATGTATAGTATATGTATAGCGTATGTATAGTATATGTATAGCGTATGTATAGTATATGTGTAGCGTGTGTCATATATGTGTAGCGTATGTGTCGTATATGTATAACGTATGTATTGTATATGTATAGTGTATGTATAGTAATTGTATATGTATAGCGTATGTATATTATATGTGTAGCGTATGTGTCGTATATGTGTAGCGTATGTATATTATATGTATAGCGTATGTATAGTATTTGTATAGCATATGTATAGTATATGTGTAGCGTATGTATAGTATATGTGTAGCGTATGTATAGTATATGTATAACATATGTATTGTATATGTATAGCGTATGTATAGTATTTGTATAGCGTATGTATAGTATATGTGTAGCGTATGTGTCGTATATGTGTAGCGTATGTGTCGTATATGTATAACGTATGTATTGCATATGTGTAACATATGTATTGTATATGTATAGCGTATGTATAGTAATTGTATATGTATAGCGTATGTATAGTATATGTGTAGCGTATGTGTCGTATATGTGTAGCGTATGTATAGTATATGTGTAGCGTATGTGTCGTATATGTGTAGCGTATGTATAGTATATGTATAACATATGTATTGCATATGTATAACGTATGTATTGTATATGTATAGCATATGTATAGTAATTGTATATTATAATATAGTATATTATATATTATATGTATAGCGTATGTATAGTATATGTGTAGTGTATATATAGTATAGCGTATGTATAGTACATGTCCTCATTTTCAGTCTTCTCACTCTTTCTCTGTCTCTAGTCTATGGTTCAAGTCGAGACGCTGGGGGAGTTGGGTGTGTTCTTCACACTCTTTGTGGTTGGCCTTGAGTTTTCTCCTGAGCGACTGCACAAGGTAAAACTAAAAGTGCATGTTTTAAGTACTTATGCGTGACACACAGTCTCAGCAGATGAATAATTACTCACGTCCACCCATAGCAGTGCTTGGCCCAATTTGATGAATATATTGCATATACTGTAAGATCGGTGTAATGAAAACAGTCGATTCTGTGAAAGCTTGATGCGAGATTGTCACAGGATCAAGGATAAACCTGGAAATGTGTGGAAGCAAAAAGAAGAGACGTAAAGATTTGAATATTAAAAGCTTTGCATTATGAATAATAAAATTTAAATACCATTCATAGCATTTATTCATAGAAATGTATACACCGATCAGCCATAACATTAAAACCACCTGCCTAATATTGTGTAGGTCTACATCGAGACATGGACTTTACAAGACCTCTGAAGGTGTGCCGTGGTATCTGGCACAAAGACGTTAGCAGCAGATTCATTACGTCCTGTAATTTGCGAGGTGGAGCCTCTACGGATCGGACTTGTTTGTCCAGCACATCCCAGACGATTGATCGTATTGAGTTCTGGGGAATTTGGACCTCAAGTCAACACCTTGAACTCTTTGTCATGTTCCTAAACCTGTTCCTGAAAAGTTTTTGCAGTGTGGCAGGACACATTATCCTGCTGAACGAGGCCACTGCTATTAGGGAATACCGTTGCCATGAAGAGGTGTACTTGGTCTGCAGCAATGTTTAGGTAGATGCACGTGTCAAAGTAACATCCACATGAATGCCAGGACCCAAGGTTTCCCAGCAGAACATTGCCCAGAACATAACACTTCCTCCTCCGCCGGCTTGCCTTCTTCCCATAGTGCATCCTGGTGCCATTTCTTCCTCAGGTAAGCGACAGACACGCACCTGGCCACTCACATGATATAAAAGAAAATGTGATTCATCAGACCAGGCCACCTTCTTCCATTGCTCCGTGGTCCAGTTCTGATGCCCCCATGCCCATTGTAGACTCTTTTGGTGATTGACACGGGTCAGCATAGGCACTCTGGCCGCTCTTCTGTGGGATCAGACCAGACCGTCTAGCCTTCACTCCCCTCGCACATCAATGAGCCTTGAGTGCCCATGACCCTGTCTCTAGGTCACCGATAGTCCTTCCTTGCTTTTGCTCTCATACCTACCATTACTTTTGGTAGGTACTAACCACTGCATACCAGGAACACCCCACAAGATCTGCTGTTTTGGACATGCTCTGGCCCATCATGTGATGTCATCTAGCATCACAATTTAGGTCTTGTCAAAGTCATTCAGATCCTGTTCACTTGCTACTTAATATATCCCACCCCAAAATGGATGCAATTGTAACTAGATAATCGCTGTTACTCACTTCACATGCCAGTTGTTTTAATGTTATGGCTGATCGGTGTATATTCCTTCAAAAATGCACACACACACACACACACACACACACATATATATATATATATATATATATACCGTGTTTCCCCGAAAGTAAGACAGTGTCTTACTTTCTTTTTATCCCTAAAAGCCCCACTATGTCTTACTTTCGGGGTATGTCTTATATTGGGAAAAAATTGTTAATGGCGATATCGAGAGTCTGAAGATAAGCCGTCATCCCTGCAGGAATCATGATTTGGTCAATTCTCCGCTCATGAAGGAAGTTTTTCATGGTTTTGGCGCGGTGTGTGCTGGCTGCATCCCAGATCAGCATCCCTCTTTTGTTCCCGCGCATTACAAGCGGCAGCATTAAATCAAGCCACTTTCTTATAACATCTTGTGTGGCCCAGGCTTTTTCAGTTTCCAGCACATAAATGCCAGAAACCCGCTCAATCTTCTCCTTCTTGCCCTTTGCAATGAGTAGCGTTGCTGCTTTAGTGCCATCCAGACGAATCGTCAAAATGCAGGTGACACGTGCACTTTCATAAGCGGTGGAGGGAACGTACACTGAGGAGGTACCTCGTTGATCAATGGACACAGAGCCAGTGACACCTGTCGGCAGACTGATCAAAACGGCGCTGTCT
>JAFFST010052852.1:118034-130534 GCA_022414735.1 Noturus placidus
TAGCTGACCCCTCTGAAACTCCCGATACGTCTTACAATCGGGGGTGTCTTACTATCGGGGAAACACGGTATACTGTATATATATATATATATATATATATATATATATATATATATATATATATATATATATATATATTGTTTTGAGTTAACCTACTTGAAATTCAAAGAGGCGTTATTTCAGTGTTTGGAGAGTCACATTTTCAAAAAAAACAATATATATACAAATTCAGTTTGCAAAGTTCACTATGGAAAAAGTACAAGTTAAGCATCTGGCCTACCCACGGATAGGCAAAAGCTGTCAAGCCTGGAATGAGAGACCGCTTGCTGATTGGCTCATATCAACAACACATTATATTCCAAGCTTGATGGGTATCTTTGATGATCCCTACTGAAAAAAATGTGGGATGAATAGTAGATATAGTCCACAAACATGAAAATATAAAGGAATACAAAATATTCAGGATGGAGGAGTGTACTAAGATCCCTCTATGTGTTTCCAACTCACTCAGTGCTGTTATTCTCTCCTTTTTTGCTCTTTATAGAACTATACAATGTCCTTGTATGTTTGAGCTCAATTGCATGTTCTCCCCGTGTGTCGGGGGTTTCCTCCGGGTACTCCGGTTTCCTCCCCCAGTCCAAAGACATGCATGTTAGGCTGATTGGCGTGTCTGTAGTGTATGAATGTGTGTGTGATTGTGCCCTGCGATGGACTGGCACCCTGTCCAGGGTGTACCCCGCCTTTTGCCCGATGCCTCCTGGGATTGGCTCCAGGTTCCCCCATGACCCTGAAAACGAGTAAGCGGTTGAAGATGGATGGATGGATGGATATCACCTATTGCACATGTGCTCTCTTATTATGCGCAAATGTTACTATTCTGCGTTCCTCTCTTAGTTTGCTTTCTTTTGTCTGTCTCCACAAATCAAAACAGACTCTATGCTTCTTATTCATGCCCTTGAAATGTTGTGTATTTAGTTTATTGACATTCTTTCACTCTGTCTCACTCTTTCCTGGTTATAGAACGGTTATCTCAGTAATGACTGTAAATACAATGCTGAAGACGGCGTGGAAACAGAAATAACACAGCTTCAGTAGATATTCAGCTGTGGGTTGGAGTACTTCAATTTTGAAAGGAGAAACAAAAGAAAAATAATAAGCTTTATAAAAGCCAATGAAACGGATGGGTTGTTTAGACCAGAAAATGAACTGGAGACATCCAAATGACAAAAAACCATCCAATAGTTTGGTGTCTTTTGCAGGTGTGGAAGATCTCTGTTCAGGGCTCCAGCTATCTCAGCCTCCTGATGGTGGGGGCGGGGCTTCTTTGGGGAAAGGTGTTTAGGCTCCACCCTGTTCAGACAGTGTTCATTTCCAGCTGTCTGTCTCTGTCCAGCACTCCTCTCGTGTCACGCTTCCTTTCTGGCGGGTCCAGATCGGACAAGGAAGGTACAGGACTGTGAGAAATAAGACCGGTTCTGGTGTCTTTTTGTGTTTACAAGGCCTTTGTTGTGTGTGTTTGTGTGTAGGTGAACTGGACTATAGCAGTGTTTTATTGGGTATGCTGGTGATGCAGGATGTTCAGTTGAGCCTTTTCATCGCCATCATGCCAACTCTGATCCAAGCAGGAAGTGGTGGGATGGAAAGGTAAATTGGATGGACGGGGATGAGTATGCAAATGTGATGTTTCTTTTCATTTATTACTTCAACCATGGTGTCTGTACAGTACCCAAACTAGTGCACTGTATTCTGAAGAAACACGGCTAGCCAATTTAGTCACAAAGATTAACCTTACAGTCCTGCTTAAAAGAAAGAAATATATATATATATATATATATATAACTTTATATATAAAAAAATAAACTGAATTCAACAGGGTTATCAATGGAAAATGACTGTGGGACTCCCTGGTCACACATATATTTGCAGTTTATTTTAAATAAGTATTTTTTTGTTTTTTACCTAGCCTATGTTTAACTGTTATATTTTTATTGTGTCGGTTGTATACTGCGTTTTACTATCAAAAAAGCTTTAGTTGTGCTGTCTGTTTTATCTCTTTACAAGTGTTATTGTGGAGAGGTATTTTGTTTGTCCAGCAGGGGGCTCCGTAGCCTTCCCCTTTCCCTTCGCTCTGCTCACCAGCAGCTAATCACAGTGACTACGTTTACATTGACAGCAGTAATCTAATTACTGACCTTACTCTGATTGAGATAATAATGTGATTAAGGTGTTTACATGAGTCGCTTTTAGAATACTCCTGTCATGTACCCGTTTTACATGTTATAGATCATTAGATTAACAGCCCACGTCATTACGTCACCGCGCCACGCCATCCGACGTCTCTCTAGAATTTCACGTATCAACATACAGTTCATCTTCGTTATGGTATCGTATAGTTTTGGGTGTTTTTATTAAATTTTTTACGGATGCTTTTAAGTGCGGTTAATTATTTGTCATGCTACAATACTTTCTTAATCAGAGTATTGTCTTAATCGGGTTAATAGTGGATTATTGTTGTCCATGTAAACGCATTGAGAGTCATGAAACTCTATACACAGAAACCATACAGTGCCCTGACTAATCTTAGATCCTGTTTACACTAGTGTGTGTTTTTGTTTTTAAAACGCATAACTATTGCTATGGTTACGCCTGTCTTCTGCACTACTCCGAGACTTTTCGAAACACCGAAGAGCATGGCTCCACCCACATTTGCCCCCGATTGGGTCTTCTGGATCATTGCGTATCCTTCCCTGATTCGTCAAGCCCCTACCATATGACCATTACACTACCTTGATCGTATACACAACACGGAGACTGAACCGCAAGCTTTTCTGGCTTTGTTGTAATTCTTAGCAGCCATTGTGCAGTTAAATTCTGTATCGCATAAAACTGCACCTGCCTACATGCGCAAGAGGCGAGCTATGATTAGAGCGATCGGCAACAAATCTCAATTCGAGCGGTGTAACTCCTACAGGGAACACCAGTTCCAGGACCAACAACTAACTTCCTGTTTACATTTTTATGTTCCTGCCCAGTGTGCATGAATTATCATGTGACATGAGTTTTCGGTCGTGTAGTGTGGGCAGAGATTGTTTCTGAATCAGCAGAAACGCCAGTGTGGATGAGGATCATTTCATTTTTAAACGAAAACGCACTCGTGTAAACTGGGCCTTATAGTAGACTTGCAGTGATAAAACAATTTATTTGTTTATACTTGAAATGTCAATACTTCTAGAAAGGGTTAAATATTTGTTAATGGAGTTCAGCACCTGCCCCTAGATCAGGGGTGTCCAATCTTATCCGGAGAGGTCCGGCCACACCTGAGTCCACTGAAAGCTCAAGATCACTTGATTAATCAGGTGGAATCAGGTGTGGCTCCTGCGTAACTGGACTGAAAACCTGCACCCACACCGGCCCTTTCCGGATAAGATTGTACACCCTTGATCTAGACTCTGTGTGTTTCCCAGTACACATCAAAATTATTCTCAGTGGTAATAACATATACTACAGCTGGTATACGTGTATGTGAGACAGCCGGGCAAAACTCAAAAGCCAAGAAAAAAAGAAAATTGTGTTTTGGTCAAAATTGGGGTTTATTGCTGTGGCACAACAAAACTGAAAAACTCTGTGGCCTCAGGGTGAGGTTACTGCCGAGTGTTTATTTTTATCTTTGCCCCGCATCGTATCAAAAGGCAAAACAAAACGAAATATAACAGAAACTTGGTAGCTTTCCAGCAGCTTGGTTCAGCTCAGCTCGCATGACCGGTGTTTCTATTAAAGTGTACGGTGAGTGGCTGCAGCACAGTGCATAAAATCATGCAGATACAGGTCAAGAGCTTCAGTTAATGTGCATATCAATCACCAGAATGAAGGAAAGCATATAATCTCTGTGAATTTATTCTTGGCATGTTTGTTTGGACCAGATAGGCTGGTTTGAGTATTTTAGAATCTGCTGAACTCCTGGGATT
Source organism: Noturus placidus (assembly GCA_022414735.1). NCBI lineage: Eukaryota > Metazoa > Chordata > Actinopteri > Siluriformes > Ictaluridae > Noturus > Noturus placidus. The sequence goes on from JAFFST010052852.1 coordinate 122,000, forward strand.
GACACATACAAGTCTGTAGAGTTTACGCAGAATGGTGGCGCGAAAAACAAAAAGCATTGCGTGAGCGACAGTTCTGTGGGTGGAAACGCCCAGTTGATAAGAGAGGTCAGAGAAAGTGGGCAGATTGGTTCGAGCTGCCAGGACAGGAAGGATATAGTAACTCTTTACAACCGCGGTGAGCAGAAAAGCATCTCAGCATGTGCAACACATTGAGCATTGAGGTGGATGAACTTCAACAGTGGAAGACCACGTTGAGTTCCACTCCTGTCAGGCAAGAAAAAGAATCTGATGCTAGCTATCATGGGCACAGACTCACTGAAACAGTCCAGAACAGTCTGGTCATTTTCATCTGATCTCTATCATCATCAAGGGTGATCAAACCAGCCCATGTGTTACCAACAACCATGCCAAGGACAAATTCACAGAGATCACATTTGTTCCCCATTCTGATGTTTGATGTGAATATTAACCGAAATGTTACCTGCAGCATTGTGTTGCTGCCACATGATTAGATCATATACAGTATATCTTTTTTTATGGCTCTACGGTAGCATTTGATTGGTTGCTCCTGCTCTGTTGCAGTGCTCTGATTGGAGGATTGCGCGTCCTGGTGCTGTTGGCTCAGGTACTCGTGTCTCTCGCCGTCGTGCTACTGATCTGCTGGCTCCTCAGATCTCATCTGATTGGTCCGTTCTACAGAAAGCTCCACACTGAGAGTAAAGGGAACAAAGAGATCCTTGTGCTGGGGACTGCAGCCTTTGTATTCCTAATGCTCACAGTGAGTATATGACATTAGTCTGAGAAATGGTTGTGGCTGCACTGATGTTGTATTCTGCAAAGGAAACATTGATATGAACCAATTGGAATAGACGTAGATATGCATAGATTAGGACAAGGATGGGGCTGTGGCTCATGCTATTATACTGACAATCTAATATTTAATTTAACACATCGTGTCTGTTGTGGCTGGCTGCCCACTTAAAACAACTGTCCTAATCCTGAATCCAGTAAGGCTCACTGAGGGTTGTTTGCCAACAGCCATGTTCTTCTCATATTTATGTCATCGTTGTATATATGTAATTTACCTCATGTAGTTTGAGCTGTGGAACCATATCAACTCTTTTTAGGTAACAGATTTTCTGGATGTCTCCATGGAGCTAGGCTGTTTCCTTGCAGGAGCACTGCTCTCCTCACAGGGTCACATGGTTACCAGTGAAGTCATGAGTTGTATTGAGCCAATCAGAGACTTCTTGGCAATCATCTTCTTTGCATCTATTGGTGAGTGGGTTGATTATTTCACCTTCTACTTGTTGGTCGATTCTTCCAGTACTTTTTTATTTGTTTTTAGTTACATCTGAATGTTGTTTAATGTCTTCCAAACAAATTAATTCCAATTATCGCTTGTTATACAACTATGTACAGTCATTTACTCACTTTCTCTGGAAGTTAAGGTAAAAGCTTGTTATTTGCCTCCATTCTGAAGACTCTTACAACGGTGGGGAAGAAAAAAAAACTTTAACAGCTTTAGCTCTCGAGAATTTTCTTGTATTGTTTCTTACAGGGCTGCACGTGTTCCCAACGTTTGTTCTATATGAGTTAACCATCCTCCTGGTTTTGACCCTGTCAGTGGTAATCCTGAAGGTAATGACTAACACGTTTCTGCAGTGCTGATGAGGGATTTGTTTTTCTGCTCACCTTCCAAGATGTGTCTGAAACAATTTTTTTTCTTCTTGTCTCTCGTTCCACATTTTCCTGCTAAGTTTATCATGGCAGTGCTGGTGCTGACGGCAATACTACCGCTAGGATACCGACACATCCGCTGGATTGTATCAGCTGGCCTGGCGCAAGTCAGCGAGTTCTCCTTTGTCCTGGGCAGCCGAGCTCGCCGGGCTGGCATCATCTCAAGAGAGGTGAACCACCAAAAATAGCATTTTAATGCTATACTATTGTAACCTTAACTCGTAACAATTTCGGAACAACCAGAAACTACTTGTTTGAAACCCAACCCAACAATTTTCCCTCATTTCCTCCCTAATTTGGTCACCTGCCAATTCCCACCCACCAGCCAGCTCTCTCCTATCATTTGATGGCTACCAACCAAGCCAACCGCATATGTTTGAACTGCTGGTCATGCTGTGTCTCACGACAGAATAACACACTCAGAGTTAAGACCTACCCATCCTCTTCCACACATATGAGTTCATAGATACATGTGATTGGCTAGTGTTACTGTGATTGACAGGGAAGAGAGAGCATGCCATTCCTCCCACGCAGATAGCACGGCCAATTCTGCATCCATGGCTCCTGACCACGGATGGCTGTAGCATCCTCAGATTTCAAACTCGCAGTCTCAATGCTCAAGGTTGTTTTTTTTTCTATTGTGCCATTTGGGACAAAATTGCAGTTTGGCTTTGGTAGAGAAGCTGACGTTGGTGGCGTTTAGCGGTCATAAATTGTTGTTATTCTGATGTTCTGACAAATTACATTCCATGCTTATTAACGCTATGGTGATCTCTGAATCACGGAAATCTTTTTCGATCTTCTTCTTCAGGTGTATCTTCTTGTACTGAGCGTCACTACATTAAGTCTGCTGTTAGCACCTGCGCTATGGAGAGCTGCAACTCTCAAATGCATCCCTAGGGTGGAGAAGAAACCATCCACCTAACCCACACTCTGCATGAGGAGACTCGCTGTTTTCTCACGTGGAAGACTGTGGTACTACTAAGGGTTGTAAGCCAAGGCACCTTTTGGCTTTGACTCTGGGACAAAGGGACTGCTACATCTCACTTTCTAATGATGACCAGTGTACGTATACGCGTATTTTCAAGCCTCATTAATGGAGCATAATTTAGACAAAAGATTGCACAATAGGTGCAGATAAGACTTGAATTTTTTTATAGTTGCGACTCTGAGCTTATTGCGTCTTTTAAGCTCTTTATTGCATAAACGGTATTTATTGCTGTAGATCTGCAATCTGAAAGTTGTTCTACTGGTAAAAAGAAGTGCCTAACTGTGCCTTGATGTCAGCTGATGTCAACATACGTACCAAATTAACCTACGTGGCGAGGTACATACCAGTCTGTCTAGTTGCACCAGCCTTGGAAATCTCAATAGGTTTTTGCATGTCTACACGTTTGCACATCCTTATTGACTGTTATAAAGGTCAGTAGCTTTCTGGGCTGAACTCAAATTAGAGCAGAAGTGTCACGAAAACAGCAAGCACATTCCAGCGCTGTCATGTTGTTTATTATTCCATAATTCGCCGCTGTTAGAAGTGGCAAAGTGTTCTTTTCATGAATGTCCAATCAATTATTTTTGAAAGTCTGTAGGTAATGTGAATGCCAAGGTTAACACTTTTCAGATGAAGGAGCTTCACCATGTTGTCTTGTTAAACTTTGCGCTGTAAGTAGTAGAAATTACACTTGACAGATGATGTAAAGAGTACCGTACATGTACAGTGCTGTGCAAAAGTCTTAGGCACGTGCAAAGAAATGCTGTAGAGCAAAGATGCCTTCAAAGATCATGAAATGTTTCTCCGTTTAAAAAAAATACTATAACGAGCAGTAATGAATTCAACAAAGGCAATATTTGGAGCGACGAACCTTTGTTTTTAAAGTTGTCTCAGGTAGAGTTAGTGCAGTTTTATAAGGAAATGAGCTTCAAGTGTTCTTGAGCATCTTTGCAGAACCAGTCATGGTTCTTCTGGACACTTTGACTGTCGCATTTGTTTCTTATATTTGCAGCAAAAACCAGCAGCCATCTTTTTTTCATTTTTTCTAAATGTGTCTCTTCCGTAATGTGCTGCTTTCTTTACTGACATACAAACAATTTTCTGTAACATTTCATTGTGTTCTGGAAAACCAATGTTTGAGAAACTAAAATGGTTTCGTACTGACTCGATAATGTAGAAGTCACAAAATAAAAATCGATAACAAAGTTTGTAATAAAAACAAATAGGGTGCCTAAGACTTTTGCCCAGTACTGTATATATGAGATCATGTGATATTAAAAGAAATTATGACTTATGATTTGCTGCAGTCTGGTTTCTTGCTACCAAATGTATTTGAGCTTGTATTTATTATTATCTACAATGTGTCTATATCTATATTTATGATCATATATACACATGCACATTACAAAATTATATATATATATATATATATATATACACTGCCCTTCACTGTGATATATAAAATATCAAAAACACATATATAAATACACACATATGCAGTATCACACAAAAGTGAGTACACCCTTCACATTTGTGTAAATATGTGATGATACCTTTTCATGTGACAACACTGAAGAAATTGCACTTTGTTACAATGTAAAGTAGTGAGTGTACAGCTTGTGTAACAGTGTAAATTTACTGTCCTCTCAAAATAACTCAACACACAGACATTTATGTCTAAACCTCAATAATGTGAGGGGTGTACTCACTTTTGTGAGATACTGTGTGTGTGTGTGTGTGTGTGTGTGTGTGTATATATATATATATATATATATATATATATATATATATATATATATACATACACACAGTGGCAGAAATAAGTATTGCACACATCAACATTTTTTTAGTAAATATATTTCCAATGAGATTATTCACATGAAATTTTCACCAGACATCAGTTTTAACTCAAGAAATTTGGATAAAACATTAAAGTCCATAAATTGAGTTATATGTAATAAAGTGGAATGACACGGGGGGGAAAACTATTGAACACGCTAAGAAAAAGCAGTTCTCCAAGGCAAGGTAAGGCAAGGAACCAGCTGAAATCCGTAAGTAATTACATTCACTATCTGTTCAAATTAATATCGGCTGTGTTAGTAAATGATGGTCTATAAAAAGGCTTTTCGTTATCAAGGTGTCACACAAGAAACATCTCATGATAGGTAAAAGCAAAGAGCTCTCCCAAGACCTTGATGGAATCGGATACAGACGTATTTTAAAACTTCTGAATCCTCCAGTAAGTACCATTGGGGCCATTATCCGCAAGTGGAAACATCACTCCGTCATCAACCGGCCACGCACAGGAGCTCCTCGCAAGATTTCTGACCAGGGAGCCAGAAGAATAGTCAGAAGAGTAGCCCAAGAGCCAAGGACCACTCGGAAATAGCTCCAGAAACGCTTGGAGGCAGCAGATACCATCGTCACAGAGAAAACAATATGCAATACACTCCACGAGGCAGGGGACACCATGGACATGGTTCCAACACATCACAGGGTACAATAGCACGCACATTCACACACTATGAACAATTCGGAGATGCCAGCCATCCTACAACACATATCTTTGGACTGGAGGAGGGAACCGGCATACCCAGAGGAAACCCCGAAGCATGTGGAGAACATACAAACTCCATGCACACAGGGCAGAGGCAGGATACAAACCCCCCAACCCTGGGGGTGCGAAGTGAACGTGCTAAGCCATCATGCTCCAGTATCGATCCTGACAAGTAAATTCTGATCTTGAAGAACTCATAGGTAATATTATAGTGAACTGTCCAGGGGAAATGATTTGTCCACTGAGCATTTGGACATTACAAAATGGAATGAACCGAGACATGGCAAATGTTTGTATTTATGAGGCCTCTATTGTAGCAGAGGAATTCCTGAATTTTTCAAGCATACTCAGTCTAGCAATCCTATAATGACAGCACAGACAAATGGGCTTTCTCATTATTATGTATGGGGGAAAAAACACAACGCTGTTGCTGCTACAGGAAAATAATCAACAATGGGATGGTGTGTGATCTGAAGCTGGTTATTTTCCAAGAACAGACAGAATTGTTTAATTCATCTTATACCACAGCATTTTGCCAATGATTACAAATTTTATTTATTACTGACCTATATTTTGTAATTTATTATTATTATTATTATTATCCATTTTTAGTTATGTTTTATGTTGTAAAACATCTTCCAGACAAGCTATTTCGTATTAGCTATGTTATAGCAGCTATAAAAGTTAGAAATAAGTCGACCCCTCACTTTTTGTTTTTGTTATTAAGACAAAAGATAAAAGAAAAGCTTGTCATCTCAATCATAAACCAAACAGTGCAAAGTCTTCTGTCCTGAAGGCTTGCCCCAGTGGAAAACTTATTGACTTTTACAAAGCGCTGACTCCCTCCTTAATTGTTGAATAAACGTCTTTTAACAGAAAACTTCAGCATATCAACCATTTTTAAAGAATCTATTTAGTATTAATATGTAGATTGTTGCCTAAACAGGTCTGTGTGTAATTTGTTACCAGGTCCCCTTGGCAGGTACATAAGCATAACCCCCTCTCCCTGACCCACAATCATGGAGTCCTGACTGCCCTGACTCGCAACCCAACACATGCTAAATAAAATGCATACATTACAACATTACACATCCTTTATGAGTAGTCTTGCGTGTGTGAATGTGTGTGTATATGAGGCAATGCAATGGACTGGCATCCCAGATGGGATGGTGTATTCATCACCTCACACCTAATGCACCTGGGGTAAACTTTAAATCCAACATAATCTTGACCTATGTGTGTGTGTGTGTGTGTGTGTGTGTGTGGTCTCAGTGATGCACGGAAAGCATTCTTACCTCAGCCAACTGGTTTTATTCTTGCTTTGCCTCTGACTCAATGGCCAGCAGTCACAGCTTGTCCCACTTTAGTTCTGAGTTTGTTTTTAATCCCATTGGATAAAATAAGCATTCTCTGGCTTCTCTTTCTTTTTGACACACATTACAGTTTTTTTTTTGTATCTGCTTATCTAGTGCACCTAACTGATCACTAATTGGTCCTCATTTTTCACAAATGTGGACCCTCACACCAATAACATTTACAAAATGACTGCAGATTCTATGACTTTACATTCTGGTTGTCATTATAGAAACAATAATAATATACAGCATTAGAAGAAGTCTCTGGTTGTTACTACAGAAACAATAACATACAGCATTAGAAGAAGTCTCAGACTGTTACTATAGAAACAATAACATACAGCATTAGAAGAAGTCTCAGACTGTTACTATAGAAACAATAATATACAGCATAAGAAGAAGTCTCTGGTTGTTACTATAGAAACAATAACACAGCATTAGAAGAAGTATCTGGTTGTTACTATAGAAACAAGAATATACAGCATTAGAAGAAGTCTCAGACTGTTACTATAGAAACAATAATATACAGCATTAGAAGAAGTCTCAGGCTGTTACTATAGAAACAATAATATACAGCATTAGAAGAAGTCTCTGGTTGTTACTATAGAAACAATAATATACAGCATTAGAAGAAGTCTCTGGTTGTTACTATAGAAACAATAACACAGCATTAGAAGAAGTCTCTGGTTGTTACTATTGAGACAATAACACAGCATTAGAAGAAGTCTCTGGTTGTTACTATAGAAACAATAACACAGCATTAGAAGAAGTATCTGGTTGTTACTATAGAAACAATAATATACAGCATTAGAAGAAGTCTCAGGCTGTTACTATAGAAACAATAATATACAGCATTAGAAGTCTGTGGTTGTTACTATAGAAACAATAATATACAGCATTAGAAGTCTGTGGTTGTTACTATAGAAACAATAATATACAGCATTAGAAGGAGTGCATTAATATGAATGTTAATTGAATTACAGCACTACTGTCAGAGACGAACGAGTTTGTGTGAATTTGTGTGTGCGTGTGTGCGCGCGTGCGTGCGCTGCTCAACGGCGCGCCAAAAACTGAAAACAACATGTGGGCGGGGCTGCAAGGTTGACGCCGTGATACGTCACAGCGTGCGTCTCCAATCACATCACAGCACCGTAGGACACCGCCAAGATTAGTTTGATGGCTAACTCAACAATATAGCTGGGTTTGTAGTGGCTCTGCTAGCTAACCTCCATAGCGAGCTAGCTAGCCTGTTTCACACCACCACCACCACCACTACCACCACTACCACTAAACTTCACCCGAAACGACTGTTCACGACCTCTAAAGTAACAATAAATCCAAAAACTTAGAATGACGACAGCAAGTGTGGAAACATAGCTGAGGTAAGCGACACAAGCCCGACACCCCGACCTGTGCAGATTAATAGCAGCAGCTATCAGGACTAACCTAGCTAACCTGAATGATAGTTAGCCAGCTAGTAAGGTAGCCTGTTAGCTCCAGTTAGCATACCTCGGGCCTGTGAGCTAGCGAAGCACTTCGCCCAGCACGCTCGTTAACACTTCGTTTAAAATGTGGACTCGCTCACCTTCACTCAGTCAACGGGTTTATTTGGATTTCCTTCCAGTGAAACTCATTATAGTTCAGATATTTACAAACAAACGGGGTCTTTCGTGTTGGGACTTTCTCATTTTAGTTACATTTCCGGCCTTTTTTACTCTAAAAACTCAAAAGTTTCTGTTTTAAACCATGTTAATCAGCATACTTTACCCAAAATTCAGAAATATTGCACTTCTAGACCGGCTCAAGCATGTAGGTAGTTTAGTAAAAGAAATAAGTACCCGGATGCTGTGTATGTGTGATGTCATGTTGCTTGTTGTTTATGACTTCTAGGT
>JAFFST010052856.1:0-11949 GCA_022414735.1 Noturus placidus
CAGTCAGTATCTGGTGTCCTCCAGCTGCTTCAAGTCCTACAGTGCACCTCATCCTCATGGACTGCACCAGATTCATGGACTGTCAGTTCTTGCTCTGAGATGTTACTCCACTCTTCCACCGAGACATTTGCAAGTTCTCGATCACGTCTGGAGGAACACATACGGTTACATGTAATTTTACACTGCAAGGACGATCAGCTGTCCTTCCTGTCTCCCTGTAGCACTGTCTTAGGCGTCTCACATTACAGACATTGCAGTTTATTGCTCTGGACACATCTGCAGTCCTCATGTCTAAATGCAGCAGGTCTATGGTATGTTTACGCAGGTGAGCAAGAAGCCTAGGCATCTTTCTTCTGGTGTTTTTCAGAGTTAGTAGAAAGGTCTCTTTAGTGTCCTAACTTATTGTAACTGTGACCTTAATTGCCTCCCGCTTGTAAACTGTTCGTGTCTTAAGGACTGTTCCACATGTGCATGTGCAATAATTGTTTATGGTTCATTGAACAAGCATGAAAAACATTGTTTAAAGTTTATTTGGATTTTATGGAATTATCTTTAAAATATAATCAATCTCGAGCACCCGATGGCTTAGTAAGTTAGCACGTTTGGCTCACACCTCCAGGGTCGGTGGTTCGAGTCCCACCATGGCCCTGTGTGTGCAGAGTTTGCATGTCCTCCCTGTGCTGTGGGAGTTTCTGCCAGGTCTATTCATGTCCAAATTGTCTGTAGGGTGTGAATGTGTATGTGATTGTGCCCTGCGATGAATTGGCACCCTGTCCAGCTTTGTGCCCCATGCTCCCTGGGATCCCAGGTTCCCCGTGACCCTGAAGGAAGGATACGAGGTATAGAAGATGGATGGATACAGTCAGTCTCTCCCTTTCTCTCTCTCAGAAAGAGAGAGACATTGCTAGGGAAAAAAAAAACTGTTGAAGCCAAACAAAACATCTTTATATCACAAAGAAAAACTATCCAAAAGAGAGAAAAAAAAAAAAACTAATTTTCTAGAAAATATTGCAACATGGACATATTCCCACAAAAAGAGCATAACGGACCCCATATCAGGGAACATATTTATTATTATTCTTATTATTATAATAATTTATTTATTTTTTAAATAAAGATTGACAGGGTAAAATCGATGTAACAATCCATAGCATACCTTCTTAACCGGATTGGATGCTTTCAGTCTTTGATTTCACCCTTTGATTGACATCACGCGTCATCCCGTGTTGACTCACTAGGCTCCGCCCACTATCCTTCTTACTGACGCGTTCAGCTTACGGAAGTACGTGACGTGTGTGTGTGTGTGTGTGTATGTGAGAGAGACAGTAATCCTCTCTATCGTGTGTGTGTTGAACAGACCTTGATAAATGACTTGACTTGTACCTGTTTTCCTTTCATACGGAGTTGATTCCAGTCTTGTGATTAGCAGGGCTGTTCCTCCCTCTCTCTCCCCCTCCCTCCGACGCTGCCATGTTGTTGGACCGAGTGGAGTTGGGATGAGTTCCGAGTCTTCAGAGATCCACAACAAATCCGCAGTGAACCAGTTCCCTATGGAATAAAAAAAAAACCAAGGCTTCTGGAGTACTACAGAACCTTTATTGTTCTTATTCTTATTCTTTTTAAGAGGAAAAAAAAATTGGACGTGACCAAACCCAAGCTGGAAATGAAGTCCGACTGCAGGCCGACTCAATGATCAGATCTGATTGGGTTGTCGGATTGGTCTTGTTGTTTCCTGCCGTGGTTTGTGTGTTTGACGTGGAGACCGTGTGAGGAAGATGAGTGCCCAGTCGAGGAGGAACCCTAACGTGGGCTCCAGGTTGCTGTCCGGACCGGAGAACGATGCACTGTTTACTCACCTGGGAAGAAAATGCACTGTAAGTTTCCAAACAACTTTCTAAACAGCTCGACTCTGCGCCGAGCCTTTAACCGGACATGCTTCTATTTTGTGTTTATTTGTTTAATAATTTGGCTGTTCACTATCACAGGAAGTTTCTGAGCATTCTCCAGATCACACCAAGGAAGTTTCTAGTGTAGATTCAGGGCCTAGAGCGACTCAGACATTCCTCACAGTTGCTAGCTGAGCTGGTTAGCTAGCTTTTTATCTTCATTGGTTATTTACACTTACTTATTGTTTTGTGTGGATATATACATACACACACACACACACACACACACACACACACACAATCATTCTAGTAGGAGTTTGTTTGTTTTTGTTTTCCCAAGCCTCAGTTGTCTCACAACTATGCGTGGAAAATTGTTTGTTTTCCAAAACACACCTATGCTACCTGTTTGTCACACGCATCTATAGTCTCCTTCAGGTGTAAAGTAAACAAACAAGGCTGGACTGTAAGAGACATGGACTTTTTCTAAGACCCAAGGGTGTAGGTTTGGTCTTAATATTGGTAGGGACACCCACCCTGGAGGAAAAAAAGCACTGTTTAATGGTTTTATTAAAATACAACATCTATATTTACATTAAGATCTGTTTTTACATTTAAATACAAAGCACTAAGAAACTAAAAGAGTCTAAAATTCTGCCCTCCCATAATATTGGTAGGGACAATCCTACCATCCATATGCAAATCTACGCCCTTGCTAAGACCTCATCGTGAGATCTAAGTGGGTTTATAGTTTGGTTGTGTGTGTGTATATTGGTTTAATACAGTTAAACATCAGTTAATCTGACAGCTTGGTCATTTCTCTGTTTCCCATCAAAATCAGGAGATATTCTCAGTGATGGGTCTGTGCATTCTGCTTTCCTTCAATATTCCAACATCTCCCCCTGCTCTGCAGTTATCTAACATGCGTCAGTATTTTCCCTCACTCTGCTTCGATAGCTTGAGGATTTTTAAAACACGAAATCTTTATGCCAAGCGAAGTGCTGTCTGTAGGACCGTGAACTGAAATAAGTGACCCTTTAGGTCACGCTCGCCTCATATGCAGATTGGGCTGTGCTTCCTCATTCCAGTGCGTTACCTGTGTTGTGTTTAAGCAGGTATGTGTGACTGTTCTAGGAACTGTAGAAGTATTTAAATTTCCTCCTCAGTCGGGACAAAGTTCAGAGAAGTAGAATTGAAGTCATGCAGTACGCCATTTCAGCGCATAAACGATCATTTCATGCTTCGTCATGCATTGTGCATGAAATCATGCAATATATTCATGTTTATTTTTTATTCGATGCGAATTTTGTTTCAAACAATGGCTAAGTTAATTACATAAAAAAAATAAAGAGATGAGAAATGCTTTTGATTCATGATATATTATAAGATCAGCAGATCACCGGCACGCCCACGTTTTACCTCCTTTTTTTCCCTAATCAGCGACCTTATTTATTTTTTTTTTTTTAATGCATCAATACCCTTGTTGTTACATGATCAAGAAGGAAGTGTTGTGGCAGAGCAGATGGCTCTTTTTTTCGGCAAACAAGATGAAGAATAAGAATGAGTCTACACTGCAGCATCAGCAGGATGCGCTGTGATGGAATAGTGATCCACTTCGCAAAAGTCTTCTTCTTGGAAACGAACCCAGGGTTTGTTGTTTTTAAATGACTAGTGTTGAAAGGTTTCAGGAGGATCTGGGTCGTGTGCTGCGAAAGAAATGGCCACAGATTTCCTGTTAATACATTGGGCTGACCTTATACGTCAGGTAAATAAAATAATATCCAAAATTTAAAATGACGCGTCACACTATAGAGCAGAGGTTTTCAATCTGAGGGATGGGGGCGTGCCTGAGATGGTAAATACAAGAAAAAAAAAACATTTTGCTTAGGGGCTTCACATTTTAACAAGTCTTTAACATCAGTTAACTACTGTATAGTTATTAGGGATGCCACTGGGAAAAAAAAAAAAGTATAACTTTGTTTTTTTTTCTTTTTGGCTGGGGAAAAAAGATCAAAAAAGGCCTACAACAAAGTGTACAATACAAATCATTTTTAAAGGTGATTATAATTTGGCAGTGACTTAAACCCCTTTGTTGTCCTGACACGGTCTGAAACCAGTCATGGTTTTTAATCTAAAAAAAAACCTGTTACTGTTCACTGTGGCTCAGTCGGTAGAGCGGGTTGTCCACTAATCCACTAACCGTGGGGTTGATGGTTCGAATCCCGGCCCGGGTGATCCCATGCCGAAGTGTCCTTGGGCAAGACACTGAACCCTAAGTTGCCCCCGATGGCAAGCTAGCACCTTGCATGACAGCTCTGCTACCATTGGTGTGTGAGTGTACTCTCCTTTGTAAGTCGCTTTGGATAAAATTAATAAATGTAAATGTATAAAATGTTATTTTCCATTTAATAATAGACCAAAATTTGATGCTTTTTTTTTTTAAAACCCTGGCAGGGTTGAGTGGGGTGCAAGTTCGCAAAAAACAGGGAAGGTGGAGAGAGTTTGTATACGTCTGCTGTAGAGCATATTACAGAACATCTCCGAATGTATGACTCCATCCAGTTTTGCTGTACCTCCTTTTCGATATTGGTGCATCCACGAGCATGCAATGTAACGGCGTGGTATTTTCATAGTTCAGAACAGGCAAACTACATGTGACAGTTGGATACTAATGAATGTAGATAAGACCCAAAAGGATGTGATGTGCCTGAAGCGACACTTCCTTCTATGTCCAGTAGTAAAGAGCGCTGATGAAGTTTATGATAAAGGTGTCACTGTAACGTTCCAAATTCATATCAGCTAATTGCCCCTGGCGGTAAAATGGGGCTCGTCACTAATGCTAAAACAATAAAGACAAGTATTTAAGGTTATTATGACTATCAGTTTGATGAAGTTTTCACACCTTATGAGTCATCACGATTTCAGAAACAACACAGACATCAAGCGCCTGCCACACTTGCCAACTCCTGCTTGTAAATGTAATGAGTTCCAGGGAGAACTGTGATACTGGAATCTGTAAACCACCTCCTTTTTCCCCTTTCTTCCCCGTAATGCTGCTGAACTTTTATCTTGCAGTTAATTGTTAATTTTTTTAGTTAATTCAGTTAATTTTTGTTCTGCAAAGTTAACAAGCACCTCGATGTGTAATAGCTCATTGGTTTTTATTTTATTGTTTGAAAATTTTTTTTTTTTTTTTTTAAAGCTCACCTGCATTTCTCACAATAATATATTCAGAGGCTGTTTAGAGACAGGAGAAAGTCTGTGCACGTCAGTGGAAGATTTAATATTTGACACTGTTCTTCTTCTGTCTCTGTAGACTCTGTCTTCTGCCGTGGTGCAGGTGTATGCAGCAGATGGAAACCCATCCTGGACAAGAAGATGCTGTGGCGTGGCCTGTCTAGTGAAGGACAGCAGTCAGCGATCATACTTTATCAGAATATTTGATATCAAAGTGAGTTGGTAACGGTGCACGTGAGATTTTTTACATCAAAAGTACAGAAATGTTCTGTGGTTGTATTTTGGAATTCTTTCCATCAGTCATTAAGCCAAGGAAACAATTAATTTGACTTCTTTCTCTCAAGAGTGAATTTATGCTAAGTCCTTAAATCACTGGACTTTTTAGTGTCACGATTTTAGATTAATCACAAAGTGACAAACGACACAGTAAACTTGTCCAGATTACGTCTTTTTTAAATTTTATAATTATTTTTATACCTGTCCATAGTGTCTGTTAGCTCCAGGTCAGTTTTCCCTAGCCTGTATATTAGCAACCACTCATAGCGTTCTTTGCTAACGTTAGCCCTGCAATCTTTTGTTGTGTAGTTTTACGGTTTGCCCTGTAATCTCTCCCCTGTCTGCTCAGTCGTATTTCATATCCCCATTTTCTAGCAATAGGTTGCTTTACAGCCAAAACCCTCACTCATTGGACAGGAACTACATCAGATCACTGATCTTTTATAGCAGGAATAGTAACTGCAGTTACACCACCAGCCTTTATGAAGACCTTGTTCGATATCAAACTCGCCAATTTTATTGCTGTGTCCCAGGAAATCTATTTGTTTTTGGACAGAGGCATGATAGAAGGTACCTACAGACCCTTTTTTTTGTGTATTTTAAGAGTCGGATGTGGTTCAGGTCATGCAACCATCTGACTGGTTCAAGTTGGTGGATAATAGCTTATTTTCATGTCCCAGTACTCGGGTGATTTTTAAAGTTTGACCTCCCCTTAGTGCCATGGGTGGTTTTGAGATCCATGCAAGCTGCTTTTTCTTATCTGATTTGAACAATTGTCTGTGAGTGATCCTCACTGCCACTGGTGGTTTGGAGGGGAGAAGTGGAATGTTGGTTATGCATGTAATTGTCATTCTATAGACTCAGAATAATGGTCAGTGTTCCTTGTCATTCAGAACTGGTTCTGGCTCAGTGTGAAGTGACAATGACTGTGTAAGAGCCATATTTATTGCATGTACTGCAACAGGCGTCACTATGTAACTTTGTGGAATGCACGCTCGGAATGCATGTTTCTCAAATAGTTTCTCACTGCCCCTGCAGGTTATCCAGGGTTTAGAGGACAGTAACATACCTAACTAGCATTTACTAGATGTTTCATGTTCACGCTTTACTGCTCCCTCAGAAAGTTTTCCCAAGCCGTCTGCAGCTTTTCTGTTTATCACAGACCTGATGCGTATCTCTAGTCATAGTCCATTCACATTATTCATTATTATTACGATCAGTAATTTGGCATTAGTGAATGAAATATGATTTTATCTTCAAGGTCATATTAGAATAACTGTGCTTGACTTACTTCCATGGCTGGGAACAAAACATTTCATTACAGACCACTGCAGTACAGAAAAAGGAGCGGAAGAATATACAAAATGGGCCGGCATATAAACGCCATATTATCGTAGTTGTACTGTTAGAAGCCCAATCCCTTTGTTCTCAACTAAACTCATGCTTTCACAGGAAGGCAGAACCTTGTTTGAGCAGGAGATCTACACAAACTTTGTGATGAACAGTTCCAGACCCTTCTTCCTGACCTTCGCAGGAGATGTAAGTGCTCTGCCTTTTTATTTATTTATTTTTTTGTTATTGTATAACAATGTACAACCTTCTGTATCTAAAATGTCATTTTAGATTTAAATAAATTTGCATTCCAGACTTTTATTGTAACAGTTTTGTGTGTGAAGCTCTGACAGTTATCAAGTGTTGTCCAAGCAGCTTACCTCATATACAAATAATTGTTTATGTGGAAGATTTTTTCAACACCCCCAGATGGGTTGAAGGTACTTGTAATTAAAGTCCTGAGGATTTGTTTACAGAAAGAGTATTGCGTTCCGATCAGGAGAAATAAGTAGGTGAGAGATGATCTGGCCATGAACATACTGTAAGCTTTCAGTGTCTTCCAGATAGTGTAGGGGGAAGTGTCTGAAGTGCAATTAATGTCTCAAAAGGTTGTGATTTGTGTGGCAAGAAAGTGTGTAAAAGCATGGTCAGAAAGGAGGAGAGAGATCAAACACCAGAGTTTGGGAGTAAGGAGCTTGTTTGGAAATGGGCATGCTATGGATAGTGATGCATGATTAGAGATGACAGTACTTCCATATGAGCAGGATTTAACTTTGTCGGGGGGGGGGGGGGGGGGGGGGTCACTCCGGCAGCATGAATGCTGGACTGGAGTAGAAAAAGAATCCTGCCTGTTATCTGGGTTGAAAAGGTTAGGAAAGTCTTTAGAGCTCGACCAGGAAGGCTATATGACACATTTTTAGTAAAGAACGATTTGTGTACTTATTTCTTCTAATGTTGGCTTTTGATGCAGTGTTGCAGCACCTTCTACAGACCGTTTACAAAGGGACCTTTTTTTATATACCAGTTTTTGAAATTTAAAATGTCCGATCAAATCAAAAACTGTCTCTTTGCAATTTCACACGTAAATAAGGTCTCTGCACAAATATCTTTTTCCACATGTTTCTCCTGTAACGTGTCCTCTGATACTTTTATCTTTCATTTGACTTGTTGTTATTATATCGCTGTAACACTTCTGGGTTGGGTCGGGAATGAGAAGGTGGGAAGCAGGCTGCTTACAACTCAAAAGAAGGCCTGTTTTTTTTTTCTCCATTTTTACTTTTGCTTTCCAGCAATTTCATTCACCAACCCACACACACGTGTCTCTGTGATGGTTGTCTCTCCCCTGCTCATCACTGAAAGCATAAAATGCAAATAGAAGTAAAGACACACAAGTTAACTTAGGCTAATCCAACACAGGGCAGTCATGCATTACCTGTCTATTTGACCCGCCTCCTCTCCATCCACAGCTGACGCTCGACCACACCCCCGTCCCCACAATAGCAAGTAATGTGCATAGCCCAAATTTTTACAGCTCTGAATAAACACCAAAATGAGACGAGTAGATTTTTTTAGGTATTGTACATCATTCCCAGACATGTTGACCAGCAAATGTAGCAGAAACTCTGAGATTATATATATATATATATATATATATATAAATTATTCACAATACTGTGCAAAAGTCTTAGGCATCCTATTTTTTTCTGTACAAACTTTGATACTTTTTTTTTTCTTTTATGACTTCTACATTATCGAGTCAGTACAAAAAACATTTTAGATTCCCAAACATTAATTTTCTATTATATTTCGTATATTACGTAAGAGCCACTTTTCAGACAAAAAAAAAACAGAATGAAGGCTGCAAAAATAAGAAGCAAGAGTGACAGTCAAAATCTCAAGAAGAACTGTTGCTGGTTCTGCAAGATGCCCAATAAAACCAGAGACTACTATTTTTATTGTTTATTGTCACCAAATATTGACTGCTCTATACAGTATTTTTTTAAAATGTAGAAACATTTAACTTCATTATTTTGAAGACATCTTTGCTCTACAGAATTTCTTTGCATGTGCATAAAACTCTATTATGATATGACTACTGATAAAAACACGTCAGTGATGCAGTTATTATTTATATTTATATATATATGTTGGAAATGCATTGATTAATTATTATTAATTTAAAAGGATGTATAAAAGGCAGAACTATCTGTATCGGCTGAGAAATTTTATATATATATATATATATATATATATATATATATATATATATATACACACACACAACTATTAATATATGAAAGTAAATAAAATATATACATCCAAATGGAACCAAAAAGTAACATTCCAAATAACAAATAAAAATAGGGACATTCAAAATAAAAAAAAGACACTTCAAATAACACAACAATTTTTATTTAGCCTCTAGAGGCTGCTATAACGAGAGAAGACCCTTCTCCACCTCTCCCACAACAGATACAACCGTTAAAAACTGTTTGGATATGTATGTGTGTGTGTATATATAAATTTTAAAGTAATACAAGGTCAGCATATCACCGATGTGTTTTATCAGTAGGTATATCATAATCACAATCGCAAACAATATAATAACATTTTGTCTACTTGCACGACGTTTTGTTGGATTTTTACAGTATTTTTGATGCAAATGAAATTTTACCCCAACACAGAAATGTCAGATTGGCCTCAACTTTGCTGATGAACAAGAGGCCAAGCAATTCAGACTAGCGACCAACGACCTGGTGACGAGAAGACACAGGAAAACTGGTAAGCACTGTGTCTGAACTGTGACTGTGATTTTTTTTTTTTTTTTTTTTTAAACTCACATGCACTTCTGTTGGTTTACCCATCAGTTTTTACCGTCATTATATGTTGTGGTGTTTGCTATGTAAACATTGAAATTGAGTCTGATTTTTCACCTTTGAAATTAGATTTTTTATGAATAGTCCACTACAGGAGGTTCGTTTTATTACTATATTTCATATGCATGTTTTCAGTTTAAGAAAGATATCCATATTTTCATGAACCTGGGACAAGGTTGCGGTGTTTTATGGTATTGGTGTTTTTGTGACCATACTGTGGTTAACACGGTGCAGAGACATGCAAATGTAAAGACGGCTTTATATTTTAAATTTCAAATTCCACACTGCAACGTCAGTGTTTATGTCCCTGCGCATTAAACAAGCAAAATGTTTCCTTGCAAAAGGCTGTGTGATCATTTTAGTGAGGAAGACACTTCAGAAAGCCATCATCACTTAGACATCAGCATGTATTACTCACCATAGAATATGTTCCTCTCTGGCTTTCAGATCAGACTAACACACAAGCAAGTGAGGTCCAATTTAAGCAACTGAAAAAAACTTTAATGTTAATTAAATACAATGTTTTTAATGAATTAATTATTCACTTGTTTTAATGTAATTATTGACCTTATAAGGTATAATTATTTGAACTAGTTTATTAGGTTAATTATTGACCTAATAAAAATATATTATATTAATATTGTGATTAAGGTGTTTACTTGAGTCGCTTTTAGAATGCTTCTTTCATGTTCCTGTTTTATACGTTATAGAACATAGATCGATTAACAGCACATGTCATTATGTCCCTACACCACGCTGTCCGACGTCTCTCCAGAATTTCACGTATCAACATACAGTTCGTCTTCATTGTGGTACCGTATACAGTTCTGGGTGTTTTTATTAAAATTTTACAAAAGCTTCACGTGCAGTTAATTATTTGTCATGCTGTGTGTGCAAATAGATGAGTGCTTGAAGCTATGGGCTGTGTCCCAAACCAGGTACTTACCTACTATATAGCAGCCGAGATACATGTATTTCTCCTACTATATAGTAGGTTAGTACACAGTTTCGGACACAGTCGTACTCTCTTTGTTTGCCGTCAAATGGTTGAGCACTGCCGTGTGTGTACGTGTCCTGTCACAAAATGTAGTGAAAACCCCCACACGACGTTAATAGTGTGATTAAGGTGTTTACATGTCTGTAATACACTTCGATAATGTGACTAAAACAAGAGTACTCAGAGTTCGAATTCGGGTTCAAATGGAGTAGGACGCGAAGCTGGAGGCTCCTGCTGATTTTGATTAACATTTTAATTAATTTGCTTAATTAAATTTTGGTCATATACTATACTTAAGTTATTTTACTCCTTATCTTTGCTTATAATTAAATTTTTTTGTCCCGTTAAAATGTCTGGAAAGAATACGAAAACCCGAGGTGGCATTCAAACACGACTGAGGACAAGTGTGCGCGCCATGAGCGAGTCCTCCTCTCCCCCTGAATCCGCATTGCCGAGCCGTGACTTTGATCTCGCCGCACTCAAGCTTGAGATGTTGGCTTTATTGAGGAAGGATATTGCTGATATTTTTAATACGGTGCCCCAAGGGATTCTCAAGGAAGCGCTGTCTGCTATCCAGCTTGACCTGCATGCTGTGAAAACACAGCAGGTTAATGATAAAGTTGCTACTGAGGCTACCATATCAGCGCTGAAAGGTACGGTTGTGGAAATGGAGCACGCGCTTACACATGACATGGCACATATGAAATCTACCATCGAGTCTCTCACTGCAACCGTGACTCAATTACAGAATAAATTTGAGGGTTTGGAGACGAGGTCACGGCGCAATAACGTTCGAATAATGGGAGTTCCAGAAGGTTCTAATACATGTACAACTGCTGCTGTAGCGGCCTTGTTAAAAGAGTTGTTTGGTCTGGAGAAGGAGCCGGTTTTGGACCGGTCCCACCGGACCCTTCAGCCGAAGCCCAAGCCTGGAGCTGCATTTAATGAGGTTCAGCGTCAACTTCGTGATGTTGAAGGCGCTCGCTATGGAATAATTCACCCAGCTCGGCTTTGCATTACACATAACGGTGTCCAGAAGGCCTTTATTTCAGCGGAGGAAGCAGGAGAATATGTGAAATTCTTGATATCAGGATGAACTGTATCACTTGCACAGCGGCATGGTTTATTAATTTATTTATTTATTTATTTATTTAAAGTTAAGGACACTATACAGTGGTGTGAAAAAGTGTTTGCCCCCTTCCTCATTTCCTGTTCCTTTGCATGTTTGTCACACTTAAGTGTTTCGGAACATCAAACCAATTTAAACAATAGTCAAGGACAACACAAGTAAACACAAAATGCAATTTGTAAATGAAGGTGTTTATTATTAAAGGTGAAAAAAAATCCA
>JAFFST010052856.1:41888-52944 GCA_022414735.1 Noturus placidus
GCATCCTCAAACGGAAGGTGGAGGAGCACAAGGTCTCTAACATCCACCATCTCCGTGATGTCATCATGGAAGAGTGGAAGAGGACTCCAGTGGAACCTGTAAAGCTCTGGTGAACTCCATGCCCAAGAGGATTAAGGCAGTGCTGGAAAATTAATTATATAAAATATTTAAAAGACGATCAAATGTTTGCTTGTCCAGCTATGTAATTTTTTTTTAACAATTTCAAAAATGTGGGGTGTGTTTATTTTTTCACAAAACTCTATACTTTTAAATCCATATAACATTTATGCTGACTGATCTACCTTAAGCCTTTTTTGAATAACAACACATTTGTAAAACTGCACAACATGCAGACTAATAGTGATTTTGAGACAGATCAAGACCAAAAATACCAAAAATATTATCATCATTAAGCCAGCCTGACCTGCCTTAAATTAGCCCATAATGGATTCCATTTTTAAATCTTTGCTCAGTTAGTGTTCACTGTGTTGGAAAACCTACTCTCATAAGTAAAATTCACAAGAAAATATATCAAATAATATAGTGTTGCTTTATAATTGCAGCTACAGAAAAAATCCAAAACACAGACATCTTTAGCTGGAGGAGAACCTGAACTCACTGTCACTTTGTTGAAGTAGTTGCAAGTGTCATCGCTCGTTGTGTAGCTCTGTGTACAAATGCAGAAGTTGTGTTCACACTGAAAGCAGCTTTCAACACGATAGCCGTTGTTCAGTAATAAACGCACCATTATTTCATCATGAAGACAGTATTGTAGAGCTGTGGGGAACACTGTGTCACTGATAGCTGTGAAGAAGCAGTTCACATTAGCGCCGTGGGCCAGCAACAGTCGGACAAGCTCATAGTGACTGGCCCTAACTGCTACAATGAGGCAGACCAGAGGGTCAAGATCAGGCTTTGCCCCAGCCTCCAGCAGCATTTCAGCACATGTAACATCACCATTACACACTGCAAAATACAGCGCTGTCCTCCTCATGTCATTATAGTTGTTGGAAATGTGGTCACCCAGAAGAGAGTTGACATCAAAGCCCTTCTTGATAAGTAAATTGAGGCAGGAAGCATGGCCTCCATCGGCAGCAGAGTGTACTGGACTCATCCCAGACTGGTGTATGGCCCTCTTAGTTGTGATAGGGATCAACGTTTTCAGAGCGCTATTGATTTAAAGAGATAGATGCTATGAAAGAATGCTGAGAAACAACTTTCATGTCTATATCTGTAACCTCAAGTTGTAAAGGGTTTTCAATCATTTTGCCACGTGTTTATGAAAAAATATAATGATTATATAATGATAAGTGGAACGGTAATAGTTGTCCATATAGTTCTCCAAATGTCTCTCCAATTTGTTCAAACTTATATAATCATTTTGTCCATTCGTTTCTTCCATCTCCTCAAAGATGGCAATAACTGTGAAGTTTGCTGTCTGGCTAATCAGTGCATATAATGTAATAGAAACATGTTTCAGTAACTAAAATTTAATTACATTTTTACTAAAATACAACATAAAATGCATTTTAGTCTTAAGGGACTTAAAGGACTGCAGTACGAAATCAAAAACAACTGGCAAATTTAGCACTGACTAACATTATCTGGTGTTTAATTTTGGCAAATAAAAAGAATTGTTTGAGAATATGACTTTATCTTTTTCTAATCACACTCTCTGTCCACTTAGATGTTTTACAAACATATACCAGATCCATATACAACAGCAACTCGAATAATTAAAACATAAGTGTAGACAGTTGCCAGGTTTCACCAAAATTTCCATTCCAGCTAATAAAAAAATACACAAAAAAGACCTAAAACTATCCCAAAAACGTGGGCATTGGAAAGGAGAGACACATTCATCTACTTTTTCTCATGTCAATTGTTTGCAAACCCATTTCTGATTTTCATTTTGCTACAAAACACCTTTTTAATATTGCCTGGTATGCACAATATCCACTCCACAATCCCTCTTTCCCTCTCCAAATCTTCGCAATATATCTTACAGCAGAAATTGTTCTGTGCATCATAGATACACTGTCTGCACTGACACGTCATGTTAGTTGGATTTGGCCTATGTTTTTGGAAATTGATTAAATTTAATTCTGATTATTTGCTTTTTAAAACAAGATCTTGGCAGTTACTAACCTCACTAAAAACACCTTATTCCAAAACTAGTCAACTTGTCATAAAAACTGTGACCTTGAAATCCTGACTGTTGCTCATCACTGTGTTGCATACCACAGGACATGTGTTTACTAACAGCTATTATTAACTAGGGAGATGCTGTTGTGCTATAGGCTCACAGGTAATGGCCTTCATATGTGGCACGATGAATGGGAAGCTGAAAGGCGAAACTGGCCACATTAGGATTTGCACCGTGATGAAGGAGCAGAAGGATGCAGTCAAGGTTTCCTGAGCCTGCTGCGTCATATAACACAGTGTCTCCATTGGTGGCCTGTGCAGCAACATCATCCCCTAGTGGAGAAGAAAAGCATGATAGCAAAAGCAGCTTGCTCAAAATCATCGAACAGGGTCTGGTTGTTTGTAAACTGCTTAACAAATCCAGGATAAAATGATGCATGACAGATTTACTAGTCATCTTCCATATGGATTAATTTGATTCTTCAAAACTGAGAGCCTTAATACTGCCAGATTGAGGTGTTTGAGCGGACCAATTAGACACAAAACCATAATTAAGTTGTCAATGATTATTAGCTAATTGCCATTTAGAGGCCAATTTAAGTGAGACATGTACAAGGCTTGATTTATTTTTTTCTTGTCTAAGAAAGTATGTCTATGATTTAACATTAAAAGCCACCTACAATTTAGATCTGAGCACATTTTTGAAAATTATTTTGAGTTTTCATAATAGCAAGTACACAACCTCTTTTGAGTGGTTAATAGCATGTCAGTGTGTTTTTAGGTTTTTAGTTTGTAATGCTTTTTTCCAATGAGCCCTTCATCACATCAAGGTCCTCAAAGAGGCCAAGTCTGGCTCAGGGTCACACATGTAACCCAGTCACTTGCAACATGAAGCCATTTTGTTGGCTCACCACCTAACATAAGGGTGGGGGTCAGGTGTAACTCCATTCATATCACTTACCCAGTGGGAAAAGAGCCTGAGTTAGTATGTAGAATGAAAATGTATGGACTATATATAGTTAGTCGAATTTTAGTTTAATTTATATATAAAATGCATCACATTGGACTAGCCTGGATGCAGAGTTTTGGGCAGAAGGACTAATATCATCCAACATTTTCTGAAGTTATTACATAATTTCATCTCAACACATGATTTTACTCATTTTGAAAGTCAGAGTTTAATTAAGTTCTTACTTAATTAAGTTATACAGAATAAGGATTTAGCTTGGCTTGGCTCACCAATAGTTATAAATTAAGATTTAATTAAATCATAATGTAGTCAAATCTGGCCTATTCAAGTAGAAAATGAATAAAAACCTAGCTATACTTTTAAATAATACATTAATTTCAGTAAGAACAAAGGATTTAAAAAGATAAACCTACACAACCATTGGTTCCTCCACTGATACTTGAGACATGTAGGTAACCTGGACACAAGCTGTTTCCCAGAGTTCTTTTCTGTCCCCACTGGTAACTGTTTTTATTGAATACTAGTAGATCATTGACTGTTTTTTGTTCATGATTTTAAATCCATATTTGAATTACAATGGCAAGAAATAAGGCCTGTCCTCAAATAAGCACTAATTTCTATGTAACTTTAATGA
The DNA here is from genome assembly GCA_022414735.1 of Noturus placidus. Classification (NCBI taxonomy): domain Eukaryota; kingdom Metazoa; phylum Chordata; class Actinopteri; order Siluriformes; family Ictaluridae; genus Noturus; species Noturus placidus. Next base: position 45,638 of record JAFFST010052856.1, read on the forward strand.
ATAAGGGCCATTGCTATGAATTGTGCTGTCTTTTAACATACATCATACTTAATCAATTCAAATAGTCCTCTCATGTATTTTGATCTAGATTTTGCCATAATTTTATTCTATATTTTGTTTGTTTTAAAATATATTACTTTAAACTCCAAAGACCTGTCAGCAGCACCAGATTTTTATATTGCACTCTCTTAACTACAGAACATTACCTTGGTTTCCCTATAGCTACAGAATATGTAGCAACTCATAGTAATGTGCAGTAAAATGCTTTAAGATAATTAACTAATTAGGAATCAAGGGTTTTAAAGGTTAAATCGAAATAAGTCTGGATAGTAAACTTAATCCTTCTATAGCATCCTCAGGGTTACAAAATGAGTTATGTGCACTTTATAGTGCTTTATGCTGATCTTATTTTGTATATAAAACTATTATTATTACTAAATTATCTTATTACTATTATACTGTATTGAAGTATAGGATGTTTATCTTGCACTAAATGTGATTAGGAACAATTGTATTGTTGGTTCTTAGACTAGATTATTATTATTATAATTATTATTATTATTATTATTATTATTATTAGTAGTAGTAGTAGTAGTAGTAGTAGTAGTAGTAGTAGTAGTAGTAGTAGTAGTAGTAGTAGTAGTAGTGGTGGTGGTGGTAGTAGTAGTAGTAGTAGTAGTAGTAGGGGTGGTGGTGTTGGTGGTGGGGGTGGTGGTAGTAGTAGTAGTAGTAGTAGTAGCAGTAGTAGTGTAGTAGTAGTGGCAGTAGTATTCGTATAATTATTATAATATATATTACATATTTTTTTATTCCTTAAATAGCACTATATATCATTGCCATTGTAAAAATTATTCTGATATATATATATATATATATAGTAAGAACTTTTATCCTCTTACTTGTGAGACTCAGTCTTTGTTCAAAACCACATTCATGCTCCATCTTACCATTTTGAATGAGGATTTCCAAGATGTCAGTGTGGCCCAACTCAGCAGCTAGTCCCAGTGGTGTGACCCCGTGGCCGTCTCGAGCTGTGACCTTCCCGCCATGCCTCAGTAGCAACATCAGGATGTCAGCACAGCCCACCTTGGCTGCCTCGTGAATGGCCATCCACTTTTTCAGACACACCTGCTCCACAAAAGCACCGCCTAATATCAGTGCCAGTACCATGTTAAAGGAGCCAACCTTGACCGCTGTTGAAAGAGAAAGAATACGTGAAGGCTCATGGATATAATATATATATATATATATATATTTTTTTTTTATAACGTTATACTTGTTTCTTTTATCATTGATTAATCTTTATACACACTACAAGTCTTGTATAAAAGCTGTTTATTAGTTTGTATTTTGTGTCCATAAATTCCATGCTTTGTTTTGGTAGTTATTTATGATATTTTTATGCTTTATGATTTATATACTTTATGATAGTTCTTTAAATAATTCAATATAATAGATATTTTATGAGATACATTCAATATAGTCCTGGGGGGAAAACACTGAAGAACGAACATTAAGAGTCCTGTCTCTGGAAATCTGGAAAGGACAAAGCTGGAACTTAAATTTATTCACAGTGATGCAGGGCATATTTATATAAATAAAACATTACGTGCTACTTGGACTCATTACCTAGCAGAAGTGGGGACTCGTTTTTGCTGTTCATGTTGTGTGGGCAGGCACCATGCTGCAGGAGCAACTTCACATTCTCCAAATGTCCAGCCTGGGCAGCAAGAGTCAGCGCTGTCTCACCGTCAGCTGTAACCTCCTCTATGCACAACTCATGGGATGCTGACCAAACAAATAAAAGCACACATAGCCCATTTATAACTGCTGCCAGTAGATTTGTCTCTGCAATAATTGACAGACATCATTTGTACCAGCAAACACATAGTTGGCTTCCTTGCAAGTGCAACCACCCAACTCTCTTCCCACAATTCTATCTTGTATGTTGTAACTGTTACTGCATGGATGCACCACTGTGGCACAAGAATTTCACTGTGTCTTGGTATTCTGGAAACAATCAAGTAAACATAGTTACAACCAAATCTAATGGGATGAAATATCTTCCCTTGAAACTATGGTGGATCATGCGAGACAATAAGGCACCCATATACATTTGAATAATATGCACATAAAAGCAGTGCCAACATAACTTTTATAGTTTCTAGGTACTATAGTCACTGGCCTTATGTCTTTGTGAAATAAATTAAAATAATGTTCATGTCTCAACGTGAATTTGACTAAAACAGCAGCATTATGGTTAAGCAGTCAGAAAGACTTGTGGCATTCTGTGGTACAAAGCCCTAGGAACACTTTTATTACAACAAAATTACTAAAGTTTACAATTGTTTTTGTGTGGAATAAACTTTTTGTATCTATGGAAAAAAGGGGGCTGCATGTGCAGAAATTTTCCACAAGAAATCTTGAGGTTTCCTTACATAAGGAGCTTAGCTAATTTTTTATCTTCTTCAGATTTTAGAGTACTCGTGTGAACAGAATAAACATACACCTACCAGTACAGAAGAATAATACGTATCTAGTAATGAAAAGCAAGGCATGGTATAATGTAGGAATCGTAAAAAATAGTAGATGTGTTACAGGAAAGGAATTTCATTTCATTTAGGCAGTTAACTCAGAAGTATGGAACCAGACCAAACAGGTATTAGTGCACTATTGTATCAAGGATTTTTCTCTGCTATGTCATTAGAATAGAAAGTGAAAGTAACTGCAAATGCCACTTATACAACTGTAAGTGTAAAGATGTCAAGCATGTTCACAATGCACCTGAACCTGCAGCTATTACGCTGATGTACCAGAATAGTGCCAGCAAAGAATATATATATATATATATATTTGGTCACCAGGTAGTCTCGGGAAATTTTCAATTTAAAATTAATCACAATGTATTACCAAAAAAGGATCTCTTGCATTAAAATATATATATATATATATATATATATACACCGTATTTTCTGCACTATAAGGCGCAGTCTCAATTACTGGGTCTATTTCTGTACTTGACCAATACAGAAGGCGCACCGTGTTATAAGGCACATACGGTTGTTACGCCAACCAAAGTCACACAACATTTTACAGATTTTGGAACTCAGTCCACACATAAGGCGCACCGGATTATTAGGCGCATGGCTGATTTTCGAGAAAATTTAAGGCTTTTAGGTGCGCCTTATAGTGTGGAAAATACGGTATATATACCCTGAGCTGTCCCTGAACTGTCCCTGGTGTCTGTATGTAACACAAACTGTTATAGCTAGGGGTGTTTATTTGTTTGACTACTGTGCAATAAATAGCAAAGTAATTTTTGGAGAATTTTCTTAACAGGCTAGATAGCTTTGGGATTAATACTCACTTTTTCTTTTGCAAACCTTGTATGGATATGAATCCCATAGGGAAAACTCTGACTCATTGCATATTAATTTTTTTTTTTTTTTGGATTTATATTTTTTATTGATTCTCATACACTTTTCAGAGTACAACAAAATATATCAATACATAATCAATATTTTTTTTACCCCAATAACTCATTGCATATTAATACCGGAAATATTTAGTTATCAATATTTCACGACTAGCAACAGTACGCCTAACTTTGAAACCTTTTACAAGAAACCTTTTTTTTCTTGAAGAATACTGTACATACTGTGCAGCAATGGTCCAGCAAAACAATACACAAAGTCTAAAAACAAGTGGAAGCCAGTGTGTACAGACTGATTTTTCTTTTGACTGACAGCTCTTTTGAGTTGTCAGTCATCATGTGGGATTAGACAATATAACATCCAATTGTTACATTCCTTGGACATTTCTAAGACTTTTTCCTAGTGTGTTAACCATGTTTATCTATCATGTGTTGTGCCTGCATTACTTGTATTACCTGTATTACTTGCCTTTGAGAAAACTGCATTGAGAGGAACGATGGTAATCTTTAACAGCTGTATTCTTCACTCACCGAGTAGAACAGCATCCAGAATCTCTGTGTTTGGCTGCACTGAGGCTCTGTGAAAGGGAAGCCAACCTCTACTGTCCGTCTCTGCAAATGCGCTTCTTTGCCCATGCAGTGCCCGCAACGTGGCCAAATCACCTGGAGCAGATAAACAGCATTTTAATGAGTTGTTTGTCATCTTTATACTGTATATTTGATGTCTGCTATTAAATATTCTTTTTTCTTATGACCTTTGCTGTGAAAAAGTCATGTCTAATTAAATATTATACATATAGGCCTAAATGCTGTACACATATATCAGGGCCAAATCTTGCCAGTCTCAATGTCTACAAATCCAAACATAACATACACTTTGAATGAAAATACATTGTAATGATGATAATTTTTTTGAAAGATAATGTTTTCACACTATTATTCATAAATTGTAATATGTAATTAGCATATACGTGACAGAGATAAGAGAAATGGGTTGTACCTTGGTCTATAGCTGATAAAATTTTCAGATTTTCCTCGCTCACCGGTTCCAATGTACTTGAGAGATTTAAAAGAAATAATAATAATAATTTTTAAGTGGCGCGGCTAGTTTGAAACATGCAAAGAAATATTAAGCATTTGGTTATTTCACACACCTCCATTTTGTACAGAAGGGTAAAGTGTTGTCCTGAAGGCTTCTTTGGATGGCTAAATCAATACGCTGTGCTTCTTCTTCGTCCAGTTGCTCTGCCATTTTAACAACAACCAACTGCACATGTATACAAACATCAGCTCCAAATGCCGGTGATATGGAAGTCTGACTGAACTCCTCCTGTGCGATGTAATGTAATGAGATACACTTCATGAAGTTACAAAACAGCGGTTTATATTTAGACTTGACCCCTAATCCACCAACCAAGAGTATATAGCTCGAGACCAATCTTTAACGGATCAAAATAAGCTTACACATTTGTTCATCTGCTTCATTAACACCAGTAAATCAAGGCAGAATGTGACTTTTGCAGTCACTGTGTGAAGGAATTGTGTATTAAGAAACAGATATGTTAATCCTTTTGAGTAGAACATAATGTCTGAATGAAAGTGTACATTGCTTATATGTTTGGGAATCTTATGTAAAAGCATTTGAGCTTGTATATATGTGTATTTACATATGTATTCTGAATCTACTCTAAACTTACATTGTCTGTCGGTGGAATTGTGAATACTGGTCCAATCACTTCTTGTATGTTGATGTGTTAAGGTAATTTCTGTTCAAGAATCTTTATGAGAGCCCCTAGTGGCCAAATGTTTGTAGACACCTGAACATGTGTGCTTGTTGAACAACCCATTGTAGATGTATTCTCCTTTTGCTGTTATTCTAACTTCTGCTCTTCTGGGAAGGCTTTCCACAAGATTCTGGAGCATGACTGTGGGGATTTGTGTTCATTCAGCTACAAGAGCATTAGTGAGGTCAAGCAGTGATGTTGGGTGAGGAGGTCTGGGGTGCAGTTGGTGTTCCAGTTCATCCCAAAGATGTTCAGTGGGGTTGAATTTTCCACTCCGATCTTAACACACCATGTCTTTATAGTGCTTGCTTTGTGCACACAGGCATGGTCGTGCTGGAGCTGGTTTGGGCCTCTCAGTTCCAGTGAAGGGAAATTGTACTGTTACAGCATACAAAGACATTCTATACACTTTTGTGCTTATAACGGTTGTGATAACAGTGTGCGGAAGAACCACATGTGGGTGTGATGGTCAGGTGTCCACATGTTTTTAGCTATATTGCGTATGTTTTGACCTGTTCATGGAATCTAATTAATAAGCAAAAATATTCTGGAATTAGCTTCCTAGTTTACCTAGAAATAAATTAACTATTAAATTATATTCAATTTTGATATTAGAAGTTAACTGTAATAGACGACCGTGTTTTTTTTTTTTTTTTTTTTTTATCTTTGACTTCATCATTCTGTTTCACATCCACTAATGTAAAACTTTAACAAGCATTCCTCTACACACTGTAAGATAAGGCTGTATGATAAAAACATACTGAATACTATTCAGGCATGTTTTCTTCCACACTTCAGGTTCATTTACCTTCCCACCATGTTTAGAAAATCAATTCTCATTAGTCAGTAAACTTACCTTGTGCTTGCTCCATGCACACTGCTTTTTATGATTGACCATGCCCATTTCAATGATGCCAGACCAATCAGAATCATTGTTACTTGATAGAAAATGCTGTAGTAAAAGTCCAAGTACAGTGTTGATAGTTGACTAAACATTTACACACAGCACAGAGCTCCAGTGTCTAGCTCTCCCACATGAATTCAACTTCCACAATAATTAGGTTCAATTCCAGTAGGCCTAGAGACATCAGGTACAGTGGGACAGTTTAATTTAGCAGCACTTATTGTCTGGCCCAAAAATCAAAACTCATGTTACTAAGCTCTTGCAGTTGAAGCGCTTGATAAAAGTGACATGAATTAATTCATCTGAAGTTATATAAATTGATGTGATTGGCATCAAGCAAAAAAAAATTGTGTGTTAGGAAAAATGACATGGATTTTCATAAAGTTCTGAAATCATGACTAATAAATGATGTATTTATGATGCATAGGATGTGCCGAAGAAGCATTAGTTTAGATCTAATTTATCAATTTGTATAACGCTTTTTACAGTGGTACATTTTCTCAAAGCAGCTTTACAGAAAAAAATGTAAAAAAAAAAAAAGACAAAAAATCATATTTCTGTAAAGCTGCTTTGAGATCTAATCATTTATACTGAATATGTTTATTATTTATTAATTTTCAAGATGTCCCAAATTGCATGACAGCATTGTTCAGGTTAAATGGGACTTAAAAGTATGAACAATCCAAAATAATAATAATAATAATAATAATAATAATAATAATAATAATAATAATAAACACGAAGTAGACAGAGTTTTGTTTTTGTTTTGTGCATATATTTGTAGGGATGGATTGCATTATTGTTGTTGTGTTATGCTGCTACTGAAAGAATAAATAATAAAATATTCTTCCATTTAATTGTAAGTGACAGCTTTTTTACTGTGATTTTTACTTAATCGGATTATATTTCATTTTAGTAATGATTGTTTATGAAGGTAGAAAATGGAAAACACTGTAATTGTTATTGCTGTAAGACACTATGGAATGATACTCAGTCCAATACCGTATACTGTATGTAGTCTTTTGAACTAGATCTGAAGTCCTGCTTTTGATATTTGACATGATTTATTATGAACATCTATCTGACCAATATGAGAGGGGGATAAAGAAAGGAGAGAGAGAGAGAGAGAGAGAGAGAGAGAGAGAGAGAGAGAGAGAGAGAGAGAGAGATAGAGAGAGACATACAG